>CAJNOQ010003964.1:0-18629 GCA_905250885.1 Didymodactylos carnosus
AGTTTTGATGTTGCAACTAGGTAGAGAAGAGCAATCATTTCTGATCAAAGCAAAACAAACCCGATCGAAAAACGTTTTGTTTTGATGAAGTTATGGGACTTTTACTGAAAGCACCATATGGACCGGGTTCACGGTTAATTTTTCTTTTGTGTGAAGCACATTTCTAAGCCTATAACTTTCTTACTAGATGAGCTAACAAGGTCAATCAATAGTCATCTTGTAGAGCGTTTTTTACTGCATCGTTTCTTCATAGAGACAAATTTACCATCACTTGTTTCACTATCGAAAAATTTATTATTCAAATCGGGTCAGGACTTCTGGGCCACTCTTTAAATCAACGTCTTCTACAAACTGACAACATTAAAATCAATCTTGTGAAAAACGATTTGGACGTGGAGATCTGATTTTCTGAAAACTGATCTTCAGAGCAATATGAGTAGTCCCACTATGATATTTGGAATCACTGATTACATATGTCTATATATCTTTTCGGTGGAACATCTTGAGAACTTTCCTCGTAGCAGTTGCTTTTTCGGTTAATAACAAGCCAAAATTTTATATTTATTTATGACTAATAAAATCATCAGTGAAAGAAATATACGATTGATTTTGCGATTGAAATCTGCTACTTAAGAAAAACTAACGTATAATTTGATTTTAACGAATTCTTTTTTTACTGAATTTATATATAGGAGAAACGGTGTAAAGGCGCTGAAGTTAAACTGAAGAAAACAAGAAAAAGAAATGTTTTCTATATCAATAACAGTTTTTTGAGTTTCATTACTGAATGTAGTGCCATTCTTATGTTGTACTTATATAAGAAGAGCTTCATTACTAAAGAAAAATAGTTAAAGGATAACTTGTGTCTATTTGTAGTTATTAAATGAGTATGCATAGTACTATGGTACTATGGGCTAATTATGACGAGTTTCTAAAACTTTTGCTGTGTTTTAACCGAATCAAAGCGTTATTAACTCTAGATATATCGATCTGACTCTCGCGCGTCTACTGATATCATCATTCTTGAAATTCATCAGTTAATTGCACTCATCAGTTTTCAATTTTTAACCGTCAAATCGTCACAATTTGGTGGAATACCTGGAGAGTTTTTCTCGTAGCGGTTGCTTTTTCGATTAATAATAGGTCAAAATTTTATATTTATAACTTATATCACTGTACTTACATTCTAACAATGTCATCTTAGATATCTACAACACGTCTAAACGTCATAACGCGAAAATTACTTTTTTGGAAGATTGTCCAACTTTATCAGTAACACCGTACAGAGCTCTACGACACCTCATTTTGGATACTTTTCAAAAACAACTACTTGTACATATTATTTGTAGACCGTAATAGATGTTCGCAAACAAAAGTTATAGCTTGTCGTAGGAGGATCACGAAACAAACGAGATATTAGATTATTTACGGGTGCTGTAGCAAAAATATGTTCTCTTGCTCCAAGATTTTGAAATGTAAACTCAATTTCCATCCATGATATTAACCACACTTAGCGCATACCTGTTAAGAAATAGAAATTTCGATTGCAAAAACATTAAGGTCCCAAAAGTAGTTTAAAGTTGTGCGCTTTTTAAAATATTTAGGCAGAATATCCCGCCTTGCGGCTACCGTTACCGATGTAGGGTGCTGAAAAGTGTAAATTTCTATAGCCCGATATCTTCCCTACAGTTGACAAGCTTCTGACATGTTCACCCATCGCGTTTCTAGTCATCAAACTGCAGCTCTTATCAGAAGATTAGCCTGATGTTCTTTTGCCCAATTGCTTGCTCTTCCCATACATACTCACTAAACACGTACTAGCTTTCCGAAAAGCCAAGGAGATTAATCGGAGGAACTATATTGTACGTCGCAACGTAAAGAGTTTACTATCGGACGGGTGATCCGAGACACTTCTTGCTCAAGATTATTACATAACTTGATGGATCCGAGGTTTGAACACAGTACCTTTGAAGTACGTGACGAACAACATGTCTAAATATTTAACAATTTTTGATTCTAATAATAAATGACATAACTATTGATTGCTAACTAACTCACGCTTATTCTTTCTTAGAGATAATATGTGTTGATCATGCGAGAGTAAGAAAAGACGAAAAAGAAAAAAGCTCAGAATTAAAAACCATTTCTAGATGAAGGTCGTACAGTCATCACCATTATTTTGAGCCTCAAACTTCATAAGACTTCAATTGTCTTTTTACGATTTGAGCGTGCTTTATACCCTATTTTTCCCATCTACTGCAGCCAAATCGTTTCTTTTATCATTAACTTCCTTATTTTAGTTGATATATATTCCTATAAATATAAATTCCAAAACTTCTTAGTGACTTTTATTTAATTTATTATAATTAAAATCAACTAAAGTAAGGAAGTTAATTATAAGAGAAACGATTTGGCTGCAGCAGATGGGAAAAACAGGGTATAAAGCGCGCTTAAATCGTAAAACGATAGGTACCAGGACTTGAGCATGACTCATTCTATCTGTCTCAGTGAGTAAATATTATTTCAGTCTTTTTCAATAATGGTTTAGGCTAAATTGCGTGTCAATCATAAAATAAAACACATATCTGACGAGCACAATCGTGATCGCGTACTTGCCGCAACGTTTTACTGCGAAACAAGAAAGCTGACTTGGGATACCATTACAAATGAACAAATAAAGTTTATTTTGCGTTTGGCTTTTTGCATTTTCTCATTGTTCGTACAAGTTCATAGAAAATATGATAAAAGTCTATTAACATTAATTGAACATTGCTTTTGTTAAGTTACTTTTCTTTCTTCTTTTTTTGCATCTGGATTATAGTCCTTTATAAAGCAAACATGTTGATAAAATAAAATAGTTCCGCAATACGTACACAAGAAAAAATATATACAAATAACATGAATTAATAAGACAGCGCCTTAATATACTACCATCGTATACGAGCTGTAAATTAAATTTAGAGAGAAGAACGACATCGATGTTAGATTGTACACTGTATAATTGAACATACTCAAAAATTGCAAAAATATCACATCGAAAGTAGAAGAAGACAAATCAAGGTCTTTACGATATGGTCTTTACGGTGTCTTGTGTCAACGGTGCTTTGGTTCGAAAAATATTTAGCCATGCAATTAATCTCTTAGACTTTTAACTATATTAGAGATATTTCATCTTGAATTTGACAGGCACGGTTTGAAAATATCGTTAGAATTGATATAAATAAACTTGTAGAACACAAATGTTAGGGTATATCACAATTATTCTCAAGTTGCTTCGTTAAACTACAAGGGATATTTATTTCATCAAGAAACAAATGATTATTATTTTTTTGTACACTTAGAGAAGAGAATCTTACTCATTGTTTCTTATCCCAATCTTGGATAACATTGAGATTGAATTACTTCATCATGCTAAAGAAAAAACATAATGGACTAGTAATAGAAAATTTTTTACAAAAAATAGTCAATGTGTAATACACATCGGTTAAATGAAATGTTTTAGATCAATAAAATAGCATTTGTATTCTCATAAAATTATTTTTCATATCATACTTTGAATATCGTGTCACTTTTTTTTAACATTATTTCATGAAGTTCAATAAATAAATTTTATGATAAATGAATCAATTAACAGTGTAGAAATTGTTGAATAAAAATGTTTCGAATATCTTTTCATACCAGTAGCAGCTCTGATTACATTCTATATTCTTTTTCAATAAAACTAAATTTTATTTTCTACTTGGATATGCACCATCTGACAATTATTCAAGGTTTCATTCCTTCTAATATTAAGCTGGTAAATATTTTAGAAATAGTTTTATCGAAATAAAACGTGCGCATCTGGCATCTTTTGTCTGACAAGAAAGAGAAACTAACATTTTTTTTCTGTATAAATCCTATCTATGTTTTTGAATGAATAAAGAAACTCTGGGATATCCCGCCATCTTCAATTCAATTTTAGATAAAATTAGGGAGGGATACTCTATTTGGACTTACACACTTTGGTTTACTCCCGTACAACATAGGATACTTCGGATGAAACAACCTACAAGTTTTCATTTAGCTTTTAACTGAAATGACAATTATCCGCATAGTTGATCATACGATGTTACAAAAAACGTTTTATTGATCTGTTTTCCCTACATCATGAGAGCAAGTGAAAATATTTTTTGCTCATGATATGAATTAAGATCATATGTGACCTTTATTTGAGGTTAATCGTAAGCTATTTGTAGGATACACATCGATTATACGCAGTTTTCGATACCCGCACTAATGATATCTTCAAAATTCTTAAAATTGGAGTATTATTGTTATTTAAAAAGTGAAAGTCTATTATTATATACGACTGAAAGTATATTATTTTATATTTGGATAGAGTATTATAGATGTTTACATACTTTTGTACTTTTCAGAGCCTTGTATCGAGTATACAAGAGAACAGCTAACTAAGTATGGTCCGATAGTACGATAAATTTTTCTAGTACCGTACCTGAGTAATATTTCATTTTACTCAGAAAGTCACGTTCTTTAAGACTAGAATATTAACAATTTTTTAATCTAGAAGGTCAGCAGAACAATATAGATTAAAATCGCGCTTACATAGAGCGTTTTCTTACTACCTTGTTTATCTGATCGAGGAAAATCTAAATACGTTAAAAACAAATAATCGTATGAATCATTTTGGTTCTTTTTTTAATAAAAATGAAAAGGTAAAAAACTCTTTAGAAAACAATATTTTTGCTTATTAGGCTATGATTAACCTCAAATAAAGGTCATATACGATCTTAACTTATAGCATGAGTAAAAAATATTTTCACTTGCTCTCATGTTGTAGAGAAAACAGATCAATAAAACGTTTTTTGTAACATTGTAAGATCAACTATCACACTGACTGTGTTTCGTACAATGATCATCATTCTTCTCTTTTCGAAGCGACAGGAAAACTTGTTAAAGAACAGAGAATAAGAAAAGAAAAAAATACAAATGAAAAAAGCAAGAGACTAGAAATAGAAATACGTATACATATCTCATACATGCACAGAGAAAGAGTTAAAGAATAATAATAGTACGATATATTCCGGTCATTGTATATATGTACATGTTATTGTTTGCAGAAACTTTATCCTCTTTTCTTATAGTAAAGTCATCTATTATATATAAATCACTCTCTCTCTATCTCCTTCTTTAACAAATTAACAGAATATATTTTTTTGCTGACGATAATCAACGTGAAGGCAGTAGTAGGTTGGCATCTGGTTATGTTGGATTTACAGTAGTGGTGATAGTCTATTGTTTTATATACCATTTAAACACGAATATTATTAATAATTACATATGAGTAACGTTAATATTCCATCAAATTATATGGCAAGTGTTCCACAGCAATCCTTGTCAGGTCCATCGGAAGACGACAAAATTGACCGTATTTATCTAACATCGATACGAGCAATTTTAAAATTTGCATGTATGGTAAGTTCACAAAAGACGCTTTTTTCTTCGCTTGTACACTTCAAACAGTCTTCGGTATGATTATCATAGTGCTATTTGTTAGTTATTTCTCAAAGGACATTGAGTATCCCTGCTGTTTGATAAACTTTATGTTTTTCAAAAGCAGACTATAGGTAAACTTCTTAGTAATAGTTTTTATAACTTACAAGTATGCAGAATATTCGTATGAATGAATTTTATGATTGAGTCAAGGTGCGGTCAAGTATGTGGTGATTAATCAAAGAGAATTATAATTGTCAAGTATTTGTGCTCTTTCTCATCATGTTATTAAATTGGTGTATATTTATGTATAAAAGTTATAATTATACGGACTATTATCCACATAGGATAATAGACTTTTTAAAGAGAAAGTAGATACAAGAATGTAATATGACACCAACTGAACTATTGTATGAATCAGAGGCGGGGATAAAGAAAAATTCTAAACTGAGGATTTTAATAAGAATATTTAACATTTTATTCACAACAGAATAACTTCTGTTTCCACTTACTTTAAGCACTTACTTAAAAACCAAATTTTTGAATTCCAAAATCAAAAAAACTAATTTAATTCGTGGTACATAGTCGGCCAGTACCATCGATAGACACGTACTACCTGGGTATTCAAAACTCTTTTAACCACTGTCTGTTACACACAAATTGAGCACGGAACTGGAATCGTTGATCAGGTCTATTGATTCTCAATAAATACTTTCCTGCTAACCGATCTTTTTAAGACGATTAATTGAAACATAGTCGAAATTTGCCTTTGAAAAATTGTTCAACAACAAAAATATTTATTTGTTCTTCTTCAATGATTATTTCCCTGTTTAAAATACGACCTAGACGATCTGACTAACAACTTATTATAGAAAAAAATCGGACACGCATCTGTTTCAGTTCTCAGGCGAAGTAAAAATGAAATAAACTATCGAACAATAAGTGAACAAACGTCTTTAGAATAATGAAAATAATATTTTCTGTATCAGTTTTATTATATACAACAGAATGTTTTGAATTTCATCAAAAATGAAATTAATCATACTTATCAGATGACCGTTGACACAGACTGATTGTAGTTACAGCATAAGTAGAATATTACTCATGACAGACTCGTTGAGTAATCTAAACAAAACATCATTGATGTGTAGAAATTTGAGTTTTCTATCAGTTACATGTGCACGTTGCAGTACGATTATTACTCTCTAACTGATATTCTCTTTGTTTTAGTTATTTTGTTTTATTTCATTCATTTGTCTTGTTACTACATTAAAATGTGGAGCAAATCATACATTTTTGGCAAGTGTTTGTTGGTTAGTCATTGTTATGCAAACATTAATCGTCACATCATTTTTATTTCGATTGAAAAATAAATTTCCAGGAGTTGATTTTGAACTATTGGTATGTAAAATGAGAAACCTTGATAATATATGATTTATAGTACGTTCTTCGTGAGTAAGCATCTAAGATGTAGCAGAACAGATACACGGATATGTAGTAGAGATGAATCGGTTTGTGTTTTTTTGTAACGCGATCGAGACGAACTGTTGTGTTAGTTCAAAAATTTCAAACCAAACCCAAATTTTTTCTAACTGAACCGATTCTATATCCGGTATGTAGAAGTAGTGCGATATCTGACGGACATTTTTTGCCCTTTCAGAATTTCAAACTCTCTACTACTCTTTTCCTTGTATTGTGAAAACTGTTGTGAGTTCAAAAATGATAACCTTTCATTTTATTCTATTTCAAGTCAGGTTTTTCTAAATAGCTTTGTAAATTGTTTTCATAGTATCTTGAGTTCGTCACTAGTTTTATTACAAAATCTATTGCTAGTAATCATACGTTTACAAATATTGCTATGATTTCAATATTATTGTTTGTTATTTGTAATCAATGATTGAAATAATAACGATGGACGAATTCTACCCTTTATTTGTATGTCATCACTGATGTACGTAAGGATTATCGCGTATGTCAAAAATTGCTTAAGTCAATTGTCAACACAATCATTTTAACACGTTTATCAACATCAATACACTTCTATATAATATATGTCTCGTCCATTATTTACTCATTTTATCTGTTTGTAGGATTTTTTTGCTACTGTTCATGATGCAATCTATTTATTGGTATGTATATAACTAACACATGGAATTAAAGCAATTTTCTAAATTTTTCTTGTTTAATTTTTACAGATTGCATCCAGTATAACAATTCATTATTGTAAATTTCCTGGACAAATTGGTGGTGGTGTTATGGGTATTTTAGCATTTTTTTTGATTGCTGGTGATGCGGTTGTCATTTTTCTTGCTCGACGAGATGAAAATATCAATGACAATAATAATAATACTAATATAAATATAGTACGATGAAAATTATCTTCATGTTTTCTATATTATGGACAAACACAGAGTTGTTTTACATCATTTGCAAATAGTTTATCTATCTATTGAAGTTATTTATAGGCTCACACTTTTCTCTTTTATTCTGTGATCTGATTTCTAGAGTCATCATTGGTCTATTGTCTGTTTGTTTGCTTGATTTTCATTTATTAGAGTATTGTTTTTGTTTTTCTAGTAATAAAATGAAAACATATTTGTCAAACGTTTTTTATTACTATTTTCAACTATCTACTTCATTCTTTTGTTTAACAACGATACATGCTCATATTAATATGTTTTTTCTTTTTATGTATTTTAAACGTATAAATAAAATATAAACAGAATTTTCCAATAAACAGTTTTCTAACACTAGCTGTTTTTCGGTTATGTGTATATAGCACACGAGAATATTTGGTGTTATAACTAAAATATTTTGAACAAAATAATTTCTTGTCGCCTTCTATATATTAAGAGAGTTGAAAGTAATCGATAGTATCATTAGATTAATTGATAAATGACAAATTTTATTCCCCTATTGGACTACTGTTTCTTACCATTGTCTTATTCTTTTTTACTGATTTTGTAACATTCTTACTAAAATCTAAATTTGAAAATAATGAAGTGATGTGTTTTTTTGATTTTGTATTATTATTGGTATATCGGAGTGTATATGCCCTTGTTGATAAGATACATTGT
Source organism: Didymodactylos carnosus (assembly GCA_905250885.1). Lineage (NCBI taxonomy): Eukaryota > Metazoa > Rotifera > Eurotatoria > Philodinida > Philodinidae > Didymodactylos > Didymodactylos carnosus. The sequence goes on from CAJNOQ010003964.1 coordinate 8,568, forward strand.
GATGATGATGATAATTTCAATGTTAAATTTGTCGGCTGTTTACATGGTTTCAAATCGACAATGTCCAATGAGAGACGAGAGACAATGGTTAATATAAGAAAAAAATGACTTAATATATCACTGACTAATGGAGCAAAGAACATGGTATTTTTATACGGTAGTGACCAATGTGTACAACAAAGTAACACTTTAATATTTTGTTCTATTTGATTATAAATTAACTGTAATGTTTTCAACGGTTGTAATAAATTGTGTAGATATTTTTTTGAGTTTTGAATTGTTGTTTGAATATAATTAAATTCTTTTGAGAGAAAATGATCATATTGCACAATAGTATCATCATGAATTTGAATACGACATAGTGGTTTTGCTTGTCTCATTGCTTGTACACGATAAATTGCACGTTGTAACAGATAACATGTATGTTGTAAACGTTGATGAGCAAATTTGACTTCATTACAAAAATCATAGGATAATGAACATTGATAATCGACACAATTTTCATTTGAGATATCAAAAGTTACAGATAAATTTTGATCAGCTGATAAAAAACTTTGCAATTGTAATGCTTTCACCACCATATGAGTTAACCGTAGTAAATCTTCGATTTGACGACAAAATATTTTTAGTATTGAATCCATCAATAAACGACCACTTTGTGGCTCATATCTTAATTTTAAATTGTGGCAAAAAAATTGTATTTTACTAAAAAAAATGATGCGTTCTTATGTTTTACATAATATAACAAAGCGAAAAATGAAAACAAGTAGGTTTCCACGACAATCATGTTATGCTAACAAACAGCTTATCCTTTGAATTAAAAGACTGATAAAGAACTGCCATTGATATCTTGTAAAAATTGAAAAAAATATGTAAAAATGAAAAGAAACGAAAACTAAATGAAAAAAAATGATAGAGCCAAAGACCGTAGTTATGAGCTGATTGTAAACAATTATCTTATTTAAAACTAAATGAAGCCCGCCCTTGCTTGGAATTCGAGTACCAATCAATTCTCGATTTCAATTTTAAAAGTTTTGTCAAAATAGCCGTATTCTGACCTAAATCAGTGACTGCCATCCTTTTAAGGACTTCTTGTTAACAGTTGTCTCTTTTACTTCAATGTGCAATTTAGAAATAGCTAACAACGGGAACTTTGAGTAGAGCCTTGAGGACTCGTTTTTGAACCGGTAGGATCAGGGTCGGAACGTTTTTCTTCAGTGTGACTTTTAACCAAAGTGAAAAAATAATTACTTTGCTCAAGTTTCTGTCAGAAAGGATTTTTTGAAAATAAAAAAATTTCTTTATTGTTAGTGATATTTAAATGGTTTTACTTTCAGTTCAGGGTGATTCTTTTGAAAGTGTACCAGAGTTTACATCGACTTTGTCCGGATTGTTCGAAAGTAACAGGACTAGTAGAACTCGGGCTCCTGATGACAAATATCACGTTTAAAAGGTTTTAAAACGACGACATGGTGGGCTTCTAGATCTGTGGAAATCCCATTGCCCAGCAGAATAGTTCTTTTGTAGGCATTTTCACCATTTTTTAGTGAAACACTTTCATGAGCTGGTACCGTTAGATTAGCTTCTAGATGTGCAGAGCTACAAAATCACTAGCGGACAAAAAGTTTCAAAATGTTAAGCACGTTCTCAGGAAAATGTTTAAAAAGGTCATTTTTTCCGAAAAGTAGGCCTTTTTTGTAAATCATTTTTTCCCCATAAAATCACATCAACACAAGACAACAAAATGTGCATTCGGCGCGTCTTTTCAAATTCTATCTGATGAAGGGATTTGCATTGCGATTAGAAAACATTTAATGGTAGAAAAAAACTGCTCTTAAAGGCGATTTTCCTCGCTTTTCAAAGTTTGAGTACATGCTGCACCATTCTACGGGATTCCCGAACGTGGTATGACATATATCTCGCATGTACTCGACGTGGGCTATTAGAAAAACAGGTTTTTGTCTTTGGCCAAGTACTTTCACGGAAAAGTATTTTTCCAGCGAAAACATCACAGGATTTTCGTCTGTATCCAATGACGGACAACATGCATTTATTGAATTAAAGCGAATATTAACCAGTGATTTAGTATTACGTATTCCAAATGATCAATTACCATTCAAAATACTAACGGATGCATCAAAGCTTGGTATTGGAGCTGTTTTGATGCAGACTTATTTAAATGGTGATCTTCCAGTTGCGTATTTGTCCAAAAAACTATCCCCAACACAGCTGAAATTGAAATGGCAACGGAAATCGAATGTTATGCTATTATATCGGAAATTGAAAAGTGGCATAAATATCTTGATGGTCGTCCTTTTACAATAGAAACAGATCATAAACCATTAGAACTACTGAATTTAAAACAGCAACTTAATATGAAATGTGAACGTTGGCGTTTAAAATTGCAACGATATCACTTCACCATACGTTATATTAAAGGCAATGGCAGATTACTTATTACGTTCATCAGTTGACGATTCAGCAGAAGATCAAGGCGATTACGTCTCTATGCAATCTCGATCAACACAAACCGAAAATCCAATATCGTCATCGTACATAGTAGCACCAGTGATGTTCCAAAAGATCGAATACGTGTCGATATTTTAAAAATATATCATGGTACAGCAGCAAACAGTGCACATTTTGGTCGTGATAAAACAACAAGGAAAATTCAACATCGATATTTTTGGCCAAGCATGGTTAAAGACATTCGTAATCATATAAACAATCGCGCATACCATGTTTACAGAATAACCACCTACGACAAAAATCACCTGGCTAATTAAAACCAATCAAACCGTCTGAAGGTGTTTGGAAATTATTGTCAATGGATTTTCATGGATCAATTACATCAATAACACCACGTGATAATAAATATATTATTTCATTAACTGATGTATTATCAAAATTCGTGATTACGAAAGCTGTTCGGGATTGTACTCCATCCACTGCAGCACGATTCGTTAAGGACGAAGTTATATTAAAATACGGCAGACTACGATGTATTATAACTGACAACGGCACACATTTTACAGCGGATATAATGGAAGAATTATTTAAGAAAATTGAAGTTACACATTTATATTCTACACCGTACCACCCGATGACAAATGGACAAATCGAACGATATAACGCAACGATGGATGACAAAATAGCGGCATTATGCAACAAAAAACGAACCGATTGGGATGAACAGTTACCATTTGTTTCATTCAATTATAATACCAATATCCACACAACAACCGAACAAATACTACCATTTGAAATGATGTATGGACGTTCACCCGTGTTACCATTTGATCATCAACAAGCAGAAGATTCGATCCAAAACACAACGTTGGCGGTTTAGTATTAGTCAAACATGACATGTTAAAAAGCTACCATTAATCAAATAAATCACCACCGATTCAATCCTACCATTATTTGAACGAACATACTCAACAAATTAATTATGATCAGCGATCAATTGTAGGGAATGCAGTTATTATCATTATCATTATTATTCATACACTGATTAATTCAGCAATGCACGTTGAGGTAATAGACTTTCCCTTCACATTGGCGATGAGGAGCTGTTAATTCGTGGATTCGTATTGATAATAACAAGAACATTTCTATTGCAAATATTACACATATATATGAACGACAGAGATGATGATTCGCGGTCATTATTTCAACGTCGGCCCTAGTGGATATGATTCTTGATATAACTCAATAATGATTGACATATTGTTGACAATGTGTTAAACAAGCAATTTGACAATCATCAGTGATCATTGACAAGATTCACTGATAATTACTAGTATACTCCTTATTTTACTTCTTTATCTTTTTTTAGATGAATCTTCCATGTGGAAGTTCATGGATATACTGCCATCTGATAAAAAGGACTTGACCTAGGATTTTCCTTTGTTGAGATCTGATAGTTCGCTATTTATCTTCGTTTTTCATAAGTCTGATAGTCATTATAATCGTCATGTTCCTTAGCGATAATCTTAGCAATAAAATTGTTAGATGTCTAATTATAACTATAATCAAACAATTCGAGTTAAATTTGTGAAGTTGTTGGGGTATATGAGTTGTTGTATTAAGACGGCATCTCTAGCCTCAGGATCATCTTCTATATACCATTTTATAGAGGATTAAATGGTGAATATTTTACAATAAACAGCTGAATTTTTTCATCAAGAAAAAGTATGTGAATGTCATTAACAATTTATCATCAGTTATTATAACACACCCTGTATATATCGGAAATAAGAGCTGATCGAGTATCCACCCTTGCGGAACTTCGCAATTTATGAGCTTTTCCAATGGAAATAACATGCTAAAAATACATTTTACAATTGCTCATGTGATCCACCTGCTATAAAACGAACACATGCAACCTTTATCATGGTTCATAGAATGATCCATATTGAACAGTATACAAAAAAATAAATTGAAAAATGTAATGATATGACAAAATGTATTGGAGAGCAGTTGCTTACATTTCGGTTTGAATAAGATAAATGAATGACTACATTTCAACATTTATTGAGCTTATTAACAAAGCATATATTCAAGAAAATTACGCTCTCTTATTTATATCACAAAAATGACGAGACAAAAAGACGAGAATTTCTTTCCTTATACAGGAACTTCGCTAATATATGGTATTTTCTTTTATTCCACAGTTATAAATTATCATTTGCTATTAGATTAATAGACTCGCTTCTTAGCTGTTCAGTTAGATAAACAACTTATTTTTCTCAAAATGAGGCGTTATCAACCGCTATGCCAGTGATTTGGTGTTTTTCTTAGAGCTTTAAGAAAGTGATAAACTCTAGTAAGGTGTGAGACGTGAAACTTGGGTCGGTTGTAATAAGTCGTTCATTAATTAAAAATTTTCTTTTTATCAGCAAGAAGAAACAAGTTTATTGCAAAAGATCTTGCTGAGACAAATTTTTTTGTCACCTCAAAAATCTTCGGAAAAAAATTATCGTGCAAAAAACTTTTACTACAGAAATTGTTTATCCCTCTGCGTCCTTTTCTTCAAGTGTTTCAGTAAACCTGGATAAGCTCCTTTTTCGCCTGTTTCAACCTCATCGACACGTCACCATATCCAACTAGAATATGAAACGGAATTACGCAGGCTCCATGCTAGAAGGATAATCTTTTAGAAGGACAGTTCTAATAAGATCAACTTTAGAATGCCTTAAATGAAAGTGGAGTTCTCAGTATCAGTGGCTGAAATTCCAATCCAGTAATGAATGAATTTTTACAGGTTTGAATGCAAGTAGTACAGGAATAGTTCAGCAAAATATGCATTGAAGTAATGGTTTGCATTAATTTTTATAAATAAAATCTGGCACAAAGATTAGTGCAAAAAGTTTAACTACTAATTCTATCTCAAATGTAACATATTTTAAACGTTATCGTCATAATATCTATGGATTAACCGGAACACGTGGAAGTAGTAATGCTCGAAAATCATTAAGTAACATCTGTGAAGTAGATAATGTAGTTATTTCACCATTTAAAATAAAACAATACCAAGAGTTAACTGTAATAAATGCTAATAATGAAAATGATTGATATAATAATATTATCGAAAGTTCGATAAATAAATTTAATAGTGGTAGAGGAGTTTTAGTAATTACAAAAATATATAAAGGAAATTGATGAAATAAAAAGAAAATTGATAGCAACAGGATATCATGGATCAAAAATTAAAGTCTGTAAAACAGAAATGATTCAAAAGTTATCGAACAAGAGCTGAAATCGGGTGAGATAATTATTGCAATCAACATTGCTGGTAGTGTAACAGATATTAGAGCTGATGAAACTAGAAAAAACGGTGGATTATATGTATGTGTTAAATTTTTACCTCCCAATGAAAGAATCAACGAAGTGTTAGCAGAACTTCGAGAGTTGGCAGTAAAAGGAATTGATCAATTTATTTTATTAGAGAAAAAAGAAAATGTTCTGATAAATTTAAAAAAATTAGAGATATACATATTTTGCTGAACTATTTCTGTATTACTTGCATCTATTAGAGCAATTTTTCTATTATATTTAATAATATAATGTTGCTCATTTTTACATCTATATTTCGCATAAATCCATCGCTATCAATTCATTTTTCTAGTTGGACATCCGTTACCAATTGTCTTAAATGTTTGGGAATTTTTATTTCTGGATACTCATCAGATATTTTTTTATCATCTCCTGATAAATGGTCTAAATCTCTGAAACAATGCTTTAACAATTTAATAACTGAATAGTGCTTGATAATTTTTAATTGTGCTTAATTATTGCTTAATAATGACGCCAATCAGTTGTAAATAACCAAATGCTCAGATAATTGAATGTACGGGCTATCTTGATTCTGAAGGGAAAATAATAACTGTTTCGGGAAATGTCTGAGTAAACTAGTTCAAAGTGTCCTCTACAAAATAATATCCAAGCAAAAGTTAAATACGTTCGCGTTCTTTGAACGTGAACGCTAAGCCACGTTGACGTTCCTAACATTCAAGCACTTGTGGACGTGAGCTTTTTTTATACGAACGGTGTACATATTTTCTGAAGTAAACATAAATTTCTGTTCTGGTACTGTAGTAAGAGCATATATATTTCTGCTTTGTCTTATCTGATCAATAGAAATTCTAGTGAAGGGTAGGGACCAGATTATTGCAATGTAAAAAGGATACCCCTTTATTCTCTGATCAAGACATTGATTCTTTCAAGAACAGATCGCAGATTTCCTGACCAAAAGGCTAGTTTTTCCGAGACGTCAACGTGATTTAGCGTTCACGTTCATGGAACGAAACGTGAACTTTTGCAGCCAAAATATAAGGTAAATGCTCCCATTTGAGTCTGAAGAACTCAAAGACGGTAAAAGATAGAGACCTGCGATTTCCGGCAGTCGAAAAAGGACAGTTTAGCCTATAGTTTCATTGGCAGAAACGTTTTCTCAACAAACTTGTCAAACAGGTTTTCAAAGGATCTCGGAAAAACCCGTTTTTAAGTCAGCAACTTTACGCAGCAATCTATCGATTTTTTTCATCGATAACTAGTTCAAAGTGTCCTCTACAAAATAATATCCAAGCAAAAGTTTCATTTTGGTTGCTTTGGGAGCTTCGGACGTTTTTTCTGAAGTCCTAGGACTTCTCTAGTCTTCGTTCTGAGACTTTCAGAAATGCATGAAAACATAGGTTATCGACCATGCTGGATCACATGGCAATGCTAGTTTTGCAGAGCAAACTGCAAGAATCGAGTGAAAACCTAGAGTAGGTGAAATAACCACTTTTTGGCTATTTTCATCAAAAATGAGCTATTTCAGCTAGTGCAGGTTTTCACTTCGTTCTTGCATTTTGTTTTGATAACTAACGTTGCCACGACAGTCAGCATGGTCGATAACCTATGTTTTCATGCATTTCTGAAAGTCTCAGAACGAAGACTAGAAAAGTCCTAGGGCTTCGGAAAAAACACCCGGAGCTCCCCCAAACCAACCAAAATGAAACTTTTGCTTGGATATTATTTCGTAGAGGACACTTTGAACTAGTTATCGATGAAAAAAATCGATAGATTGCTGCGTAAAGTTGCTGACTTAAAAACTGGTTTTCCCGAGATCCTCTGAAAAACCTGTTTGACAAGTTTGTTGAGAAAACGTTTCTGCCAATAAAACTATAGGCTAAACTGTCCTTTTTCGACTGCCGAGAATCGCAAGTCTCTAGCTTTTACCACCTTTGAGTTGCTCAAAAAACAACTATCGGTCTTATATTTTGGGCTGGATAGAAGTATTTTTTTAGAGCCTTGCCACAGATTGTGGCTCAACGAAGCATGATGGAGAAAAACTTTTGCTGGCACAAGTCTTCGTTAGGCGCCAAATGGGATACTTATTGTGATATTGTCTCCAGTATAACGGAAAAATTTTGAGTAAATTGAATTTTAATTTTTTAATAATTTAAAATTTTTAAACTTGATTTTTCTCAAAATTTTTTCGTTATACTGGAGACAATATTACACTCAGTACCCCATTTGGCATCTAAGTAAGACATTTGCCAGCAAAATTTTTTCTCCATCATACTTCATTATGCCGCAATCAGTGGGCAGGCTCTTAAAAAACACCAGTTTTGGGAAAAATCGACATTTCAAGACAAAACAAAAGTTTTGTTAACCGAACTTCATTCAGAATTCGCAATAATTTCAGCATACAGGCAGTTCGATCTTGATCGATCGGTGTCAGTCCTATCATCAGAACGCGCTTCTTGAATGAACAGTGAACTTTTTAAAAAAACCCTTAAATTTCCGTAAGTTTTTAAAAAAAGTTAAAAAATGGGAAGAACGTGTCTGAGAGGTTCAAACGTGTCACCATATATGTAAGTCGACATGAGCAACAAAGTGATGTAAAAAACCGAGTCCTCCCCCTTTAGCCACTTAACATTTATTGGAAAATTAAAAATGAGGAACGTCTTTACTGGTTTGAAATGCAGTGTTTAATGTATATCGCAGATTGATACTATCAAAACACCCGTATGTAGCGGTTTTAGAGAGAGAGATTATAGACTTGATTTATTTCTCCTTGACTGTAGTGCATACACGAAATTTTATTACTTCATCGGTAAAGAAAATACATTAAAATACAGCTGAATAGAATCAGTACCATATGCATCGAAAATTAATAGAATAAAGTTTGATGATTTTTTATTCTTCTACATCGGCAGTTTGCGATGTTAAAATATCGGTTTTTGCTTCACCTGCAACTGTACGTGCCAGTACTTGGACTAATTTGTTAAATTCAGCATCATCGCCCAGTTGTAAATCGACTCCTTTGCTAGTCTAAAGGATGTATAATAAAAAAAGATATTTTATTTCGCTCTTTTTAAATCTAGCTCAAAATCGATTCAGTCAGAGATTTTTAGAGTATTTTGCGTGTAGAGAAATGCTAGATGTATACCTTGTTTAATAGTAAGTTTTTTCGACAAAAAAATGACCGAGAACTCGCAAAAAAAAGGTGTACTCTAAGCTATACATCATTTTACTATAACCGTATCGATGTGCTTACTTTAGCCTTTCGTCTTAAATTTGGTGAGAGTTTTAAACAAATACACCATCCACTATATGAAAATAAAAAAAAATGTGAAATGTGTAAAATTTTTCAAAAATTTAAGACAGCATCTAAAATATATCCTACCTTTCATCTCCAACTAGTAAAATTGGATGTACTCTATTAAATACAATTTTCGTACACATTTTATCTGTTTGACTGGCTAATAATTGTTCACAAATGGGTTCCAATTTACTTGAATAAATATCAAATACATAAACCTAAATTAAGAAATTATGTCAGTTACTGTCAATAATAAGTTTGTTTCTAACTTTTCCATCTGCACCACACGTCGCAAATGTTGTTGAGGTATGTGGTGACCATCCGATATCTTGTAGCGATGTACATAAGTCGAATCTCATTAGGCATTGACTAAAATAATTATTTAGGTATGTCATGAATACATTCAAAATTATTCACCCTTACTCAATTTTGTCGTGCCAGATTTTAACTGTACCATCAGCCGAACATGAACAAAATATATTTGGATGAAATGGACTCCACTGTAGTCCATACACAGCAAAATCATGAGCATCAAATTGTGTTTCTATTATTCCCGGATCATTTACTGTGGCTTTATATATTTTTCCATCCTCTGTTCCAACCAGAAATAATTCTTTTCGTAGACGATGAAAATCAAGTGCAATAGCTGGTCCTAAATAAGGCAGTTTTTTTTATCTTTGAACCAAACAGATAACATAATAGAAACCTGGTAGTGCCAACAATGTTCCATCTTCGAGACGTGTTGGTTTCGTTGCACTAGGCAAATCAAGTATCAACACTTGACGTAATTCACCCTGTCAATAAAATAAAAATCTGATAACTCTAAAATTCAATTTCAAGAAGGATAATTTTACTTTAATGCAAGTCCATCTCATCACTTTTCCATCACCACCAGCTGAACAAAATCGCGGATAATGTGGATCATCTGTTGCACACCATTTCACCTGCCAAACAGGTCCAAAATGTTT
>CAJNOQ010003965.1:0-18629 GCA_905250885.1 Didymodactylos carnosus
CAAAAGTATACGTGCCGAATTTTTAAATTCAGCTTCCTTGCCGGGAAAAATGGCTTTCGTTAGAACGAAGCAACAAACGTCCAAGTGATTTTCGACTAAGTCTGGATTTTTTCATCCAAATTTAATGAAACCGGCATCAAATAGGCTAAAAACGATGGCGAATTCAACGGAAACATTTTTAAAATTTTCAAAAACCATCCAGAGGGTTTGCCAGAGATCATCCAGAAAACCCTCTCAACAACCAGACTTTTTGAAAATGGTCTCGAACGATAGAGAACTGAATTCTGAGCAAGGTGAAACGTTTTTGAGTCTTCTCTGACTTCTCGATGAAGAGAAATATCCAAAAAACTAAAAAATCAAATTCCGGAATCCTTATTAGCCATCTTTTTCGGGTTCGGGTTTCGGGGGTCCGGAAAAATCCAATTTTGGTTTTAGAGGTTCGACACTTACTTTTCTGGAATCAGCTTTCGATTCTGAATCCAATGAGCCCATTCTTGAATTACAAAAATAAAACGCGAAAAAACTAGAGCCATTTTTCAAAAACTCCCTTTTTTTGCGGTTTTGGACACCTTCAGAGTATTTTGAGGCTGGCTCAGCGAGGAACGGGTTTTGGGAGCTGGGAAAGTGTTTGCCGTGATCAGCGTTCAATTCTCTATCGAACGGTATGTAAAAAGTTCGAAACAAAATTTCACTTGAATTGTGCTATATGTGCATCTTACGCATAAGTCCACTCTGTTTTTGATCCTGATTCCGAATATGATATTTGTATTGCTTCAAAGTTGAGCTCTGTTTGAGAATTACCAGAAGAATAATGACTTTTTTATGTCTGATTTAGAAAAGATAAATTTTCTCAGCAACGAAACAAAATTTTATAAAACGCTCTACATACTTTTTTTCCTACAAGTATACTGATTAGAAGGGAATAATAATTAACGCTTAGTCTTTCGATGAAAAAAACTAGATACGTTTGTAAATTTGACACTGAGGAAGCTACGATTCTGCTCCTGTTCCGTGAATTTGGCGATCAGTTCCAACTTTAGAATTTAGAAACTCTGTTTTCGATGAAGAATCAGTAAAAAGTACTTTTCGAAGTTTAGAAAACCAATAAATATGAAAACTTTGACCCAATTGAATTTGAACCTTTCGAAAAACTAAGTATTTTTAAATGTTTTCGTCAGAAAACGACTTTTTAAAATGTGTGATTGTGTTTTTCCGATGCAGCTCAGTGAGCTCTATCTAATTATGCCAAAAACGGCGCAAAAATTTCCTGCTGTAACTTTGAAAAAGCGGCATCTTACTTTCGACTTAATCTGTGTAATAAGTTCAATCTTGATACTGTAATTAGGGCGAGTTGGCAGAACCGTACGTGTTAATTACAGTATGTAAACAGAAATAAAAGTAGTAAAGAAATAACAAGGGACTATCTCTCAATTGACAATACTTGGAACGTAGCCATCATTTTTTTGCTGATTATCTGTAAGAAAAAAAATTACCAAAAGCAAAGTTTGATGAAAAAAACATTATTTAAACTATTATCGTAGAAGAATACCTATGGCTAAAGGTATACCTTTAGCCATTGCGAAGGTCATACAGTCGATTTACCACGAGAGTCATATTCTTCTTGATATAAGTTTGTCTGTTCATACACAAAGAAAAAACCAAAGAAAAGCAAGAAACGTCTATGAAACGATCAAAAATGTACAATATATATGTATAACTGTATCTATTAGTTATTGTTGTTTTGCCTTCAGCAGCATAGGCATCAGTTGATACATTGAGTCCTTACGCTGATGGGCTGTCATCAGTAAGTATAAAACATGAAAGAACAGTCAGCATAATGGATGTCAGAAGTTTATTTAAAAATCAACAGGAAGGAGTACAAATCTGACACAAAACTCAAAGTGCTCTTCTATCTACTAGTAGTGGAGAAAACGTTGGTTCATTCAAATGTGGTGGACTGCTCTGTACTCCTTCAAAAAACAGATCTTTCTCGAGGTGAAAAAAAAATTAAATGGTCTTCTCTCGTGTAAGAGCGAGAAGAAAGCGAAGGAAAAAATGCATCTATCAGCAATATATTCAGATTTCCGATATTGATGAGAAAAAAGACGGCCCCTCCGTAGGATAGATTCAAATAAGAAAAATGAGGTGAGAAAAGTGGCCTTGAAAAAACATACTAGTAGTAATTATTATGATTCGATCGGTGCTCCAGTTCAAATTGTTATGCATCAATTGCTCTGCTGAGGCAGCGCACAGTTCTCATTTTTTCCTATTAAATGCAAGCGAAGAGAGGAAAACAAAAAATGATGATATGTATCCCTTTTCTGATGGCCAGGTGAGACAAGCAGACATAACGTTTGTCTTTTGCCATAATTTAGTGTAAAAATATGTCGTCAACAATTCCTCCGCTGACGCAAGGCGATGGGTACGGAATTGTGGTCGGTTTGGGAGCGGTTTTCGCGCTGGGGATGATCGGGACCACGTTCTGTTTGCGTCGATATCATGGTGAAGCAACGGAATCAAGCGAAGGCTTTTCGACGGCCAATCGAACAGTAAAAACAGGTCTGATTGCTTCAGCCGTCGTCTCATCATGGACATGGGCTGCCACTCTGCTGCAATCAAGTTCGGTTGCCTATTCTTATGGGATTTCGGGCCCCTTTTGGTATGCGAGTGGAGCGACAATCCAAATTGTTTTGTTCTGTGTCATTGCTATTGAACTCAAACGTCGAGCTCCGTTTGCACACACGTTCTTGGAAGTAGTTCGTGCTCGGTACGGTCGAGCCGGTCATCTTGTTTTCATTGTCTTTTGTCTGTGCACAAATATTCTTGTCACATCGATGTTATTAACGGGTGGTTCAGCTGTTGTTTATTCTCTGAGTGGAATGCATATTGCAGCTGCTTGTTTTCTCTTACCGTTGGGAACGATTATCTACACAATGGTGGGCGGGATCAAAGCCACTTTTCTCACCGATTATGCACATACCGTGGTGGTTCTCATTATCATTCTCTATTTTGCATTTACGACCTATACAACATCACCCCTGCTTGGTTCAACCTCCAAAGTCTATGATTTGCTTGTGAATGCCAGTCGAAAACATCCGGTGGAGGGAAACTCTCACGGATCTTATTTGACCATGCGATCCAAAGAAGGGGCCATCTTTTTTGTCATCAATATTATTGGAAATTTTGGAACTGTCTTTCTTGACAACGGATACTACAACAAAGCCATTGCCGCTTCGCCTGTCTCTGCGCTGCCCGGCTACATTCTGGGTGGGATTTCGTGGTTTGCCGTCCCGTTCCTTGCTGCCACAACGATGGGGCTCGCGGCCGTTGCACTCGAAAATAATCCGGTCTTTCCCACTTATCCAAATCGACTGAGTCCAGTCGACGTATCAGCCGGTTTGACCCTACCCGCAGCTGCTGTGGCTCTTCTCGGAAAACATGGTGCATTCGCCACGATGATTATGGTCTTTATGGCTGTCACAAGTGCCATGTCTGCTCAGTTGATCGCTGTGAGTTCGATAGTCACTTATGATCTCTACAAGACCTATGTAAATCCAGAAGCTAGTGGAAAGAAACTGATTTACATTTCACACACGTCGGTCATCCTCTTTGGTCTCGTCATGAGCGCATGGTCGACTGGATTGTATTACATTGATATTAGCTTAGGCTATTTGTACTTGTTGATGGGTATCATCATTTCAAGTGCCGTCATCCCGGGTGCTCTGACCCTTTTGTGGAGCAGACAGAGCAAATTGGCTGTGTGTCTTTCTCCGCCACTCGGTTTCATCTGTTCTGTGATCGCATGGTTGGTCACGACCAAAGTTCAATTTGGTACGATCAGTGTTCAAACAAGTGGATCGAATATCCCAATGCTTGTTGGGAATGTGGTCGCTTTGTTCAGTCCTCTCCTATTTGTACCCGTTCTCTCGTTAATAATATTCCGCGAAGCGCCCTACGATTTTGCTTCGATGAAACAAATTAAACGAGTTGATGATGGTCCAAAAAGCATTCCCGATACGACCCCTGACGAAATGGAAAGTGAAATTACTCTTCTAACACGGAATTCGAGATTTGCACGAATCACAGCTATGGTACTTACATTGTGTCTCATCATTCTGTGGCCATGGCCAATGTATGGGTCTTCGTATGTCTTTTGGTACCATCCATATGTTACATGATCAAGTTTTGGGCTATTTTGACCTCCTGCCCCGCATAGTGGGCATCCAGGCTGACGTTAGGCAAAAATCAAAAGTCAACCTTTCTTTTATTCAAATAGTGGTAAACATACTTCGAAATGTGCTGTATTTATTTGATAGTAGAAAAAGGTAAATCTTATGGGACACGAAATGACACGAAAAATCAGCCTCGAAACAGCGATCTGTATAGAAACTTTAGTTTGATGCAAAATCCAGCTCCCTTTTGTGTGTCAACAGGACATAATCTGAATCCAGACATCACCAGCTGTTAATTGGTATAAAGACTGCTCAATATGGACCCATAACCGTGGAGTAAGAAAAAAATAATTTCCCTAAGTGATTTTTCAAACAGCTATGGTAGCGGAATGGGTGCGTGCTCTTTAGCGGACACTCAAACTCACTGAGACTTTATCAGACTATTTTTTCTACCTATTCTCTATCACCACACATAGTGCACAGACATTCTTGTGAACGGTAGGCTTTCCAAACGCCCTTGATTTTTCAGATATTTGCCATTTTTCTCAAGTAAGCAGCAGTTTTAAGAAAAAGTAACGTGATATTTATAATCAGCACAAAACTGCATCGAATAGTGTAAACAAAATGTTTCGGACAAATGTCCAAGTTAAAGTCAGAATTCATCAAAAAACCTCTCGAGCATGGATTTCATCTCTGATCTCACACAGCATTTTCTAACCGCACTCTGATCATCTGAACAAAATAATATTGAGATAACATGCTTGCCGGTAATCTAATAAATTTAATGAGAACTCACAACCTCTTCTCATGGATGAGAGTGTAGTCGATTTTTTGCAGTTTCCAAAGTCGCCTTTTCGTGATGCTGCCCAAAAATGCCTCGGTGTCTTGAACTAAGAGTGATTACGTAATCATGATCCTGACCTCCTGCTTCCCACCGTAATCAAATGTAATCTTGGCCGAACCACTACCCACACCCCTAAAATTGTTGATGTAATATAGAATCGACAACTTAGTAAACCTTTCTTTACGGGTTGGGTTGTTGTGGGGATTGTTTGGATGTTTATATCATTCGGCATTGTTGGTATTTATCCACTTGTAGAAGGTCGTAAGTCAATTTTATCTGTCTGCAAGAAAATTTATGCTGATTTAACGAGAAGTCGTCCGGCTACCACTGATGACAATCAGAGTCACGCTACTCACAGTGGGGAGATGAACAATTTGACGAAGATAAGAGTTAGAATATGACTGACAATATGTCAGATTTTACCTGTGTTCTGCATGAAGTTTTAAAAGTGAAACAAATATATTAACAATATGTAAAATTTGCTTTTTTTACCAAATTGGGTGAAAAAGTACAGTGTTAAAATTGATTAAAAATAAATTATTGACAGTAAAAAGACTGACCTACCTCAAAACTTGAAATAATTAAAGTACAAAAATACAATCACACAAACAAATTCTTACAGATATAGAGATCAGAACGTAAGCCGAGCATTAGAGCAAGAACTGAGTACGAAAAAGAAAGAATGTACTTACGTTTAACGTTGTTCAACTGTTACAAGGGTTCGGTAAAAAATTCATGCTCAACACTAGTTCTAAATATTTTAAACTAATTTTTGCTAAGCTTTTTTGACGAGAAACATGGTCTTCGTATTGATTCTGTGTCAAATGATCATTCATACATGTTTAATCCCGGTCTTCCTAATGAACGAGCTGAATCCAACGAGAATCCAATGTTTTGGCCGAATTCATATGATCATATTCGCTTGAATGGGATAAAATCTTGTGAATATTCATTGCCATTCTTGTATATAGCCCCTTGTATTGTGGCTGGGTTAAGCTGAGGATACAAATCAATAACAGATTGGAGATTCTTCAAATACCACGAGAAAATTAGGTGCTATTTTAAATATATTTAGGTATGTCCCAGTTCTTAACTGGTGTTGAGGCAATCGGGAAAATTACTATACATTGATTATCACGATTCGTTCATAGCTGCTGAACGTATCTCGTTTTAAAAAAAATGTTTACTCTACCAAACGCATTTCGTAAAAAAATTCCAACTGTATTAACAAAAACTTGAAATATTAGAAAATACATTAAATCAGGGAAAAAACTGTTTGAACAGGTTTTCTCCCTTGCATTTTCGAATGCTTTAAGTTTTGTCAGAATTTTTATTTTTATTCATTTTTTAATTTTATTTTTAATTATTTTTAATATAAATAATTTTTAATTATTATTTTCTCTGCAATTTTTTTAATAAACACATTTGGTAGAGCCAACATTTTGAGACACGTCCAGCAGCTATGATCGAATCTTGATACCAATGTACAGTAATTTTCTCGGCTGCCTCAATCCCAGTTAAAAACTGGTGCATACCTAAATATATTGTGAAGGAGTGAATGATGAGGACTGACTTGCCTTTTCACTGAACATTCTTCTAATAAAATAAAAAGAGACTGTCAACGAAATCGACAGTGTTTAAGTGAAAGACTTCAACTCCATTGATTTGCTACGAATACTACAATAAGGCAATTAATTAAGGCAATATTAATTCCAAAACGTCGTTTTTCATTTGGTACCATCCTGTAAAATTTATGAGAAATTTCAGCGGGATAATCGTGTCACTGCTGCAATATCTGCGATGGGACTACTAAATACTTCGCAACGAATATTAATACTCAGATGCGTTTCAAACGAGAAGTCAATAAAAGAGCTGCGTACAAAAATGTATGAACGATATCAGCAAAACCCTAAACTCTTACAGCATCCATCCCATGTCGAAATTTCGAGAGATTTTTTTGCAAAAAATTGCAAAAACTCAGGTCCGCTGTTATACAAAAATCTGTAGTAAAATTTTCGTGTCTCACGTAACACCACACGCATGAAATTCTTGTGCGTTTTTCTGCAGAAACAAAATTTTTTGCGATAAAACGCAGAAAATATCGTTGTTTTCATGCATAAAATATTATTGTCTGTGATAACAGCAATAAAGCTCTATGTGTTTCTCAGACAACCACCGGACAGGCTCATCGAACCCGCCCACAGGCAAAGTCTCGTGCCTCACCCCCGAGTCCACTGTCAGCAGATTATGATCTGCCTACAGTCTTCTCATGGGGGAAACAGCGGACTCCAATCTCATGGAGACCCGTGGAGTCGCCTGGAACCCTGTGGAGTCCCTTGAAACCCCGTGAAAACCATTGGAGTCTCGTGGAGTCCATTCTAGTCCTTCAAAGTATATCAGAAATCATCGGAAACCGCCTAAAAAATTACCTTACAAGCTCTCTTTTATCAGTCTCGACATCAGAAAGAAAAGATTCTCTTTCTGAAATTTAATTCTTGATTGGAAAACACACGTTTTCTTTATATTTTATCTCGTTCAAATTCAGCTGATTCTACAACAACTAGTCTAATAAAATATCTTTTTTATAATGCACAGACACGAAAGAAAGACAAAAACTCAAGTGACATTTTATTTAATCCTTTTTTATTCATCTGCATCGCTCAGAATCATTTATCGTTTAACCCTCGACTTTGGTTGTCTATTGAAAATAACTGATCAGACCGTTTTATGCAGATATTTTGTATCGAAATTTATTTCAACTTCCAAGTAAAAATGTTTTAAATGTGACTCCGTTACATTGAAAAATGATATACTAGAAAAATCCGCTTTTTTTTAAAGCTATCACAAAAATACTTGCTAATCGGTTTTTCAATATTCTTCACATTATTATCAAAACCTGATTGTCGTCATCAGAACATCGGTAAGGGTGTGATCATGTATGAACACAGAGGAAAAAAGGACATATAGTTTCGAATGTACTCAAAGTAAAGTTCATTGAGCCGAGTTCATGACGATCGAAAACACTCAAGTTGAGTTTTTTCTCTAAAAGAACGGAGTCTCGGTCAGTGAATATCTACGGACTATCATTATTTGATAATAGGCGTGTCACATTAATAGAGAGAGACGTTTCTTTAGTATTTCTCACCACTTCTGGCAGTTTCTTTTATGAGTTCTAAGTTTTCTATCTTTCCATTCATGCGTTCCATTCATAATATGAAATAATTGGTATTCATACATTTTCGCAAAGCGACGAACGCGCAAATTGTAGCTTCTCAACTGAAGGCAAAGATGCTTGCTGATATCTGTTGAGGCAGAGCGTGTTAAATTTAGCGCTATTTTTATCGGTAATAATCACACTTTGATCCATTTTCTAATCATTAATATTATCAGTTATACATTACCAGTAAATACAGCCAGGAAACTGCTAGAAAACTACTTAGTATTCTGTTTATTTTTGCAGGGTAAAAATACACCGCAAGAAAACCCGTATAAGTACCATGCGTTTTCTGGTGTTGCGTTAGTGTGGCCAGAAAAGTACCAAAAAACGCACGTTTCTGCAGAAATCGTTAAAAAAATTTGACATAGGAGCAGCAGATGTAAGAGCTTCTATTTACGGTTTAATAAACATGTATATCGCCATGCTGCAGTACTATAGTACCAACCTCAAAACTTTGCGATAATTTCATCGTTGATAATGGAAAACATCTAGAACGAATCTAATCTACTTTATATGAATTTTTGATTAACACTTAAATCATTGGATGATCGAGACCCATTGTCTACTGTGAACGAAGAAAAACGCAACAACAAAAAAAATTCTTTATAAATTTGATATTACTCATATGAAAACTATTATGCCATCGTCCTTCAGCAGAGTTAAGGACTGTAAATAGATTATTTGAATGTTTTATCTGTCGTTTATGAGTGCTGGTTTCACTACCTATAGGCTCAAACAGAGTGCATAATTGTTATATATCTCTTATGTAGCGCGTGTAAACTCCTGATCTGCTCTTTCAAAACAATTTCACACACGGATATTAAGTCTCCATTCAGCTCGACGATTTCGATTCATTATCCGTCTAGTATGAATGTCCTGAAAATACATCACCAAATCTACAGAGACGGATGAGACTTTATGATCCTGTTTTATACCGTATGTTTTCTGAGGCAGTTTTTCGCATCGCTTACCATCCAGAATTCCAAATTCCAATTTCTCCTTTGATCGTTCTACACTTTTCCTTAAACGTCTGTTTACTCTTATTTGATAATAGACTATATGCCACTGGTAAAACTTTCACAGCTCTAAAAATAGTTGGGGTGCTATCTGAAACAAGAATACCCTTTTCAAAAACTAGGCACTATTGTCGCAAAAGAAAGAATGCTTTTACTATGTTTCTTAAATCTGAATCTAAACGAAACTGAAATACAATGTAATCGTTGTTTTGAGCCAAACAGGTGTCGGTGATCGAATAAACAAATATCCTGTGGACTAAAAAAAAGGGCCAACCTTTGTTGCTAGTTGAGAGTAAGGGTGCTTAGATATATTGTTCCAACATATTTTGAGTGGGTTTAATGACACCGCCCGGGATGTCAGCAATGGCTAGTGACACCATCAGAGATGTCACGAAGGGCTATTGACATCTCCAAATAGTATGTAGACTGTGGGAGAAGTGTATCTCATATAATGACGTGAATGCAATTCGGGTATAGATGAACTTCGGTGAAATTCATTGAATGGAACTTTAAAATTCATGCTGAAACACTAAACGAACTCCTTTGATAAAGGAAGCAGTTACACAGATATTCGATGTCACCGGTCTACATGAACGAGATGATGGTTTGATTTTTCATGCTTATAAAATATAGTTCTGTTTGGTGCAGAATTTATTTTTGGTGATGGTTGTATAAGATTTATTCTTTTGAAAAACGATCCACAGATAAAATTTAATAAGAGGTGACTACAATTAGAAATATGACAACAATATTTTGACAAAATTTGAAGGAAAATACGATTTTTTGCAGCTCGCTATCGATAAGTTCCGTTTTTTATGCGGTTTCTAATAACATTGTTTAAAGTGTATTTTCTGTTCTGTATTAGAAAAAAATTTAATTGTTTGATACCTTCAAAGAATAAAACCTGGTATATATCTACTGCTTCACCAAAGCTTTGTATAGGTTTTGACAATCTGAAATACTCATGTTGACAGAAAATAATCTTACTAAAAGACAATCTTTTGAATAAATACAAATTTTCTCCTACTTTTACGTAGAGGACGGCAGTTTTCTATTACTGCCACTGAATCAGCCCAATAAATGCTACCATCCCCGCTAATGATTCGTTTAAAGTTCAATGAATAAAAATTTCTTTGCAATTCTCCGCAGCTAATGTATTAAAAATAACGGGTGGCGCAGAATGCATGGCGCTCTTAATATTTTCCATTCTTGTCGTGTTTCTTTAGGTCCTTAAGGTAAATGTTTCTTTAAAAGATGCGTCGCGAAATACTCTACAAAATCATACTTAAACTTTAATTTCAGAACTTCAATCAAGAAAACTATGCAAATTATACGAAAGTCGAAACAATTGAAAACTTTCTAGTCCGCATAAGACTTAAAATCGGCCCACTAAATTCTTGTTATTTTATTGCCTCAAAGTATTCAGAATTCATCATACTTATCTTATTCAGTGCTTTCGACTTTGTCGGACGATTCAGACTGGACGTATACGATCAAATCTACTCGCAGAGAAACACCCTCGCTATACTATGAATATTACGGTAAACTCAAAATTTCTCGGCAACTATACAGTATTTCATTCTTGATTCTATTCATTTTGCTGCTGTTGACTCACGAAGATCTTCAAGTATGCGTACCAGTTAAAAGATATATGTTGCAAATGTGTTTGTATTCAACTAGTACTGCTAGCTCGTATATAAGCAATCAATTACTTCGTATTCATCATACAAATTAAAGCAACAGGAAGTGCCTATAGGTGATTTGTGAATGAAGAATAATAAAACACTACAAACATAATTGCTTTTTTCTTCGTTCGACAGCAAACAGATTCTAATTATGAGGGTGTGTGAGATGTATTTAAACATACAATCTTTGAGTACACTCTACGTAAAATGCCCTCGTATTCACCATTAATATGTTCAGGGTTTCCGATTGTTTTCAAAAGTGGTGGGTGCTAAAATTTGGCAGAAAGTCCAGAAATTTTATCAGCAAGTGCCTTTAGATGAGTTTCTGGCACGTATCAAACAGAGCTTAGCAAAATCATCGACTTTATGGGAAATTTTTGTTGCCAGAAACGATTTTCCCCTTACTTTCTGTCAGAAAAAGAGCGAATAGATCTTAAAAACCGGTTTTCTGCAAACTTTTATCGCAAAGTTTTAAAAATTTTCGCAGAAAGTATTTCAGATTTTGGCAGAAAGTCGTGAGTCTTTTCAAATTTTGGTGGAAGCTGGACCCTTCAACCTCACTCTAATCGCTAACCTTGAATATCTTTTCAATATCAGATTATTGGATATAATTTTATCACTAATGCATCATGCCCAATCGTGTCATCAAAACTTTTCAAGCGATGATCAGTTAAATCAAAAGATAAAGAAAAAGGATAAAATCGTACTCCTTTGATCAATAATTAGTTGGTGTATGCAATCATCCCGAAACATATCGATATGACAATCTACTTAAATGTTTCTGAATTGATTACCGAACAATTAAATAGATATTTATAGACATATTAATTCAATGACACATGTTGCGTATAATATCCTTAAATAAATGTTATCACGATATTCGTAAAGCTTGACCTTTTTCTCATCAAAGAGACAAATATTTTTCATTTAATCTTGGTTAAAAAAAAGAAAAAGGGATTAGTATTTCAAAGACAATATTCAAATCAGGTAAAGCTCACAACAAACGGTTATTGGTAGTGGTTAATCTACAAAACATATGTAGGGTATCTTAGATCAGGATTCAATTATTTTCTGTCACGATTCGTATGTGTGCTGGTTCCAAGTGTTAACTCGTTGATCTCTATCGATTCCACTTATTTTCAGGCCGATTCGAAACGTTTATCAATATGTTACCCTCATCCCCAAAGGACCTTTGTAGGACGATTGCCATTTTGAATAGACCTATACTCGGAATTTTCTCTCTAGTGGAAACAAAATGTTTTGGAAAGTGATTATTGGAATCGATAGAGCTCGTCAAGATCTACTTGGAACTAGCACACGTACGAATCACGACAGAAAATACTCGAACCCTGACCTAAGATATCTTACGTACAAAACATTTACATATTATCTTGAAATACACCAAAATAAGTGCCGGCGATAAGTCGGTTGAGATAATTTAACTTATTTTGGTATTATGAAAAATACTACTAGATTATCTCTAAGTTTTGTTCCACGAATTTGTAAATGCATACCAAGTATAAGAATTTCATAATAAAAAACTATTTATTCCAAATTAAACTACTAAGTGATAGAAAGCTCGTCTTCTCAATCTTATAAACTTTTTCTGTAAAAGGATCTTTTCAAAAACAATGGCGAACTCATAGTTGTGTTGTAGAATTCCGAAGAATGCTATTCAGTCGACTTAATGTACTAAATAACTGTTCAGCACTATCTGTAGTACAAGGAGAGTTAAGTTAAGTTTTATTTTACTTAAATTTCTTGGACATCTATTTATCAACATTACATTAATTTAAACTCAAATAATCGAAATATTGGTAGTATATTTTACTTTCATCGTATTCATACTGTTACAAATTGAAAAAAATCGTAAATGGGTGTAACCTCAATGTTCAATGTTGAATATCTATGCCATCACAACAAAATTTCATTTTCCTTCCCATAAGACCATCTCATGGTTGGCGTCAACTTCCGCGGAAGACAGCGTTTTTAGAAAGCTGAAAGAAAAAAAATTCTCAAATTTATAGCACGGTGTACTCTAATGACTTGACTGATCAGTTTTCTTCACTGAGTTTCTGGATCATTACTGCGCTCGTTTACACAATATTTTTATAATGCGAAGAGATGGATTTGAGCAAGGAACGATAATGTTAGAAGATAAGTATATAAAACATTGATCTAAATCAATTCGACTTTTATCTTTTTAAAATTAATTTAAAACAACTCCATGCGTGTTATTTTTCTTAAGAAAAACTTAAAGTAAAACATACTGATAACAAACTTTCATCGACTCATTCTTTTCATAAGCCCTACAATCGATATATCATACGTTAGACCTTGATAAACCCTTGATGGTATTTCTGCCATAGTATACCATTCAAAAGTTTATTATTGTAGAAATATCGTCAAGGGTTTATTGTTCTACGCCGATTTTCATCAGTGCGGAGAAGTATGTTGTCATCAAATGAATTAAATTCTTTTAAAACACTTCACTTCATTATTTTTCATAGTAAGAAAAAGAATCATAAGAATCAATATTCTCTTCTTATCAACGATACTTATAGACAAATCGCTTAATCTCAGTTAGCCAATAAAGGTATATAGAAATGGTACACAAATTATTGATAATACTGAATAAGTATTACTTATAGACAACGATAGAAAGCGCAGTTTGAATGGCAGATTATTTCGTCTCAGATTTGTATAATATGAAATCTTTGAAACGTATTGTTTCTGTCCAAGAATTGTGTGCATTTTGTTCCGAAATATTTTTTATGCTAAGATATCTAGATTTATGAGTAACATTTGCGACTGACTATTGTGGGTGAGGGTGAGAGTGAAGGTGCGACCGTAAGTTTCAAGGTGAGAGCGGGATCTTAGCTATACGATTGTGTGGATGATAGTAAGATTGAAAATAAAGGAGCTATGCTCACCCTTACTCTCGCCCCCATTTTCACATTCTCAAAACCAGGGTTTTCTGAGTATTTTGATGTTTGATAGGGTATGCAAGCTTTGATCTCAGCTGGAAGCTTTCGATAAAAATCAGATTTTTCTGAGTATATTGGAAATTTAGGGGAGACGGTAGCACTTAAAGTGGCTTTTAAGGTATCCATCGGGTATAGTCTGTCGAGTTCTGAGGGATGTCCGTCTACACCGAAAATTCTAAATTTGAGAATTCCGCAGCAGCACCAACGAGTCAATCTACTCCGTATCAATCTTACAACCACACTATTTCAGAATTTCGGAACTTCCGGAATTTACAGAATTTGCGAATTTAGAATTTAAGAACTTTAGAACTTTGGAATTTATCAACTTTTGAATTTTGGAATTTATGGAATTTACGAGCTTTCGAATTTATGAACTTTAGAACTTTGGAATTTGTAGAATTTACGAACTTCTGAATTTTGGAATTTTTGGAATTTATAGAATTTACGAACTTTAGAACTTTGGAATTTAGAGAATCTAAGAACTTCTGAATTTTGGAATTTATGGAATTTACGAACTTTAGAACTTTGGAATTTAGAGAATCTAAGAACTTCTGAATTTTCAAATTTATGGAATTTACGAACTTTAGAACTTTGGAATTTAGAGAATCTAAGAACTTCTGAATTTTCAAATTTATGGAATTTACGAACTTTAGAACTTTGGAATTTATGAACTTCTATAAATGAATTTATGAAGTTTATAAATTCCAAAGTTTCAAAGTTCGTAAATTCTATAAACTTCAAAATTCAGAAGTTCATAAATTCCAAAGTTCGTAAATTCCATAAATTCCAAAATTCAGAAGTTTATAAATTCCAAAGTTCGTAAATTCTATAAATTCCAAAATTCAGAAGTTTATAAATTCCAAAGTTCGTAAATTCTATAAATTCCAAAGTTCGTAAATTCCAAAGTTCCAAACTTCAGAAGTTTATAAATTCCAAAGTTCCAAAGTTCGTAAATTCTATAAATTCCAAAATTCAGACGTTCATAAATTCCAAAGTTCGTAAATTCCATAAATTCCAAAATTCAGAAGTTTATAAATTCCAAAGTTCCAAAGTTCGTAAATTCTATAAATTCCAAAATTCAGACGTTCATAAATTCCAAAGTTCGTAAATTCTATAAAGTCCAAAATTCGTAAATTCCATAAATTCTATCTAAGTATGTCTATCGCTTGCCTACAGTGCCGCTTACTTTCAAATTTAGTAGTTTTACAAAAAACGGACATCTCTGCGAGTTCTATCTTGAACCGCATCGTTTAGTTTTTAGTGTCAAGTGTGAGCGAATCCATATCTGAGATATCGTACACATGATTTAGTGTATATAAGGCAATACAATATAAAATATGTGACGTAGAACTATGATGATATAATGAACGCCTTTCAATTCTGTCATATGTATTTTTTTATCACGATATAGATATAATCACGCAAAAAAGTTCTACTGTTGGTATTCTAACGAGCCTAACAGTTCCGTCGCCTATATTATCAATAATGCGGCTATACATAATTATATTATTACTGTCAATTTATGAAAGTAACGTAATATCAAGTCCCCTTCAACCGTACACAAATTATTCGTATTCAACTGAACTTCAATCAAATGTCGCTGATCTTTGGTGGACAATAAATGAAGATGAACAAGAAATAACTTTTGAACTACATATAAAAACAACAGGATGGGTTGCTTTGGGTATAAGCCCAGGTAGATCATTTATCAAAATACACTATTCATTGTCGTTAATTATTCCTATATGTCGTTTATAGCTGGTGGAATGAATGGTGCCGATATTGGACTTGGATGGGTTGATCAACAAGGTCAGGTTCATTTTCAAGATCGATATGCGATGGGTACTTGGCAACCAATCATCGATAATACAACAACAGATTGGTTTGCACTTCGAGGTCGTGAAGAAAATGGTTGGACAGCTATTCAATTCAAACGTTCTCTTGATACTTGTGATGAAATGGATGTTGCAATTAAAGTTTGTTATTTATCTATTGAAAAAATTATTTTATAAAATCGACAGTCTATATTTAGTCTGGTACAAATAATCTCATATTTGCGTATGGCCTTGTTGATCCTGATATGTCTCAATCAGGTGGTTTAATTTATTATCATGAAAATCGAAGAGGTTCACGCATAATTCCTCTCCGATCTTATAGTAATCCACCACCAGACAGTAAATTTTCACATCTTGACTACGTCGAATTCAAATTGAGTGATGTGAGTTATTCAATTATCTTTTGATGTTAATTCTTGTGTAAATTAACTTTCAGCAAATTGTACCAGCACTTGAAAGTAGTTATCATTGTAAAATTTTCAAAGTTCCAACTGATTTGTTACAAAGAAGACATGCAATTGCTGTATGTATCTCATCTGTGTTCTAAGAGTTGTAACAACGTTTCCTTCATTATTTATTTTTCTTTTTAGCACAGGACAATAATTGAACCAAATAATCGAGATCTTGTTCATCATTTCGGACTGTTAGAATGTGATCCCACAGCTGTATTCGACGACAATAATTTACCAAATGGTATATGTGATGACATTATTCAGAGTATATTTCCATGTTTTACGAATGTAGCGAGTATATGGGCCGTTGGTGGTGATGAAGTAACTTCTCGAAATTGAATTTAAACTTGTCTACAGGTTTTGTTTGCATAGATGATGGAATATCCAGAAATTGGTGGATATCCAATCGGTGGCGATTTCGAAATAAAATATTATATGCTTCAAATGCATTATGATAATCCTAAGCTTACGCCAAGTATAGAATTGTATTAAATATAGATTGAGAGATTTGGCAAAATTGTCTCTGATTAAGATCGCCGTGATAGTTCGGGTGTTCGTTTCTATCTTGGAAATGAGCTTCGTCAGCATGAACTTAGTTATCTTTCAATCGGTGCAGAAGTCAGCTATTCGGCTATTGCAATTCCACCGGGAATAGATCGATTTTTACTTGATTGTTATTGTTCATCTGAAGCTACACAAGTAAGTTTACAAGTTTTGTTTCTATAGAGAAAAAAAACTTATTGATATAATTATAGAACTTTCCTGAATCTGTTATAACAATTCTTGCTGCATATCCACATACTCATTTACAAGGTAAACTCGAAATTTCAAATTGATACAAGTGACTATTTTCATAGTAAATAAGGTCGAAGTGTATGGACAAAGTTAATTCGAAATGGAAAAGCAGTTGAATATTTATTTAATGCTGAAGCATATAATTTCAATTATCAATTTGAAAATCTTTTGCCGAAACCAATTCAATTGTATCGAGTACAATTGTTGTCCTATTCTTTATTTTATTTTTCTACTTTATTTATCATATAGGGCGATGAACTGGCGACTCGATGTGTTTATAGTACAACAGACAAAAGTATCATAACTTTGGTAAAAATAGTCGAATGAAAATGAATTTTCTTTTTTGATCAATAGAAAATATTTAGGGTGGTGAAAGAACAAAGGATGAAATGTGTCTACATTATTTTCTCTATTATCCTCGTATGAAAACCTTCCCTAGTTGTCTGTCATCGAATTCTCCAGAAGCATGGACAAAAATAATGAATATTTCCAAGTAAATTAAAAGATTTTATTTCTTTCACGGCTTTCAACTATTCTTGTTTATAGGTCAACATTTGACAATGAAAAACTTGGAATATGGTTGAAAGAATTAAAATGGACACCAGAATTATTAGTTCAATGGCAAAAATTTTTTAATGAAGCTTCGCGTACTATTGAGGCAGGTTATTTGCAAATGGTAAATCTAACTAAAATACCTGATTATGAAGATTTAAAGATATCAGAATGCAAAACATCCATTTCGAACCTGGTCACAAATCAAAATGTTTTTCTTATGATAATTATATTGAACTTTATTTTATATTTTCAAATCTAAAAATAATATTTTTCAATAAATATATTTTATAGAACGGACAGTTGTATTTTTATTGGTTTCTATATAGAATACAAATCATTTCCATAGGTTTTAAACTTGCCAAGCCAAAGATGCAATTCAAATACTTCTTCTCGATATGTAAATTATCGTTTATTGATTTTGAGTCTTCCAATAATTTCTTTATACCAATTACATTTACATGATGGTAAATACATTCTTTCTGACTATAAGAAAGAAATACTCTACAAATGTTTGAGTTTACTGACATATCCCATGTTAACCGAACATCTAGATGAAATAGTAAGATGTTTAATATTTTGTGGGAGCATTGAACAAATATTTTCTAAACCAAGCATCTCCTAATCAGAGAAAAGAACATGAATATTTAGATCAGAAGCATTGATTATATGTTCGAACAATTTCTTTATGAGATACATTAAATTTGGAATAAAATCCAATTTGAAATCGGCATCGAGCCTAGAGGGTGAGATAAATCACCACAATACTAATGTTAGTATTTCAAATTTATTTTGGTAAAATTATTATCAAGTGGCTTTAGTATTTGAATCAACGCTATTGAAATCATCAAAATTCATATACTAATGATTAACTAGAAATAGTCGATCAGCACTGAATAAATGAGAGATAAATAAATATAAGAATCTGTATAAAAGGTAAAGTCGCGTTTCGCCAATAGACATTCGCCATACTGGCGACTGGCGAATGTCCACACGACATTCGCCAGTACCCCTACGACATTCGCCAATTATGGTGAATGTCCACACGACATTCGCCAATTATGGCGAATGTCT
>CAJNOQ010003966.1:0-18628 GCA_905250885.1 Didymodactylos carnosus
TTCATCATCAGATGAATCGCTTGAATCCGAAATCTTTACATTTGACCAGCGACGAGCTGATGCACCGCGCGATTGACTTTTCCTTTTATTTCCTCTAGGCATACCGAACTAACTTAGTGTAGCTGCACAAGATATTATCTTAAAGAAAGACGTATGTTATAAGTGCTTCTGCTTATACCATGGTTTTTCGAGGAAAGGTTTTCTGGGGACTTTCAGAGGGTTTCCAAAGATGTAAAAAAACTCGAAAAAATTTTTTTACTGAAAATTCGCATTACCTGCATCTTAAGTTAAATGTGTTATTACTGTACTTACCTAATCTTTAGTTTACCTCATCTTTTTATGCTATAGCAATATTATAAAGCACAGAAAACTAATGACGTCAATAGGATTATTTACTGAGAGAGCAAGGGACCAAGTGTATTAGGATGGTACTTAACATTGTTCAATCAATCGTACGTGACACATAAGAAAGTATTAATAACAGCATTATTATTGAGTAAATATTCGTGAAGAAAATTATTATTTTTTTCAGTTAGCTACCGAAAACTGCAAATATATGCTTTTGTAGAGTATAATATCCGGTGTCGAATGAGTTTAAAATATAGTCTTCAAACTTTATTTAAGTGCCTCCAAAAAAATAAAAATGAAAAGGTAGTTATATAAAATAATTGACGGTAAAATCAATTTAAATAACGGTCACATTTCATTTACAAAACATTTGCGACGGGGAAGAAATCATAGTCTACGAAAGCTAATTGCATGAATTGTACAATTTAAAAAGTACATTGACCATCGAAAAAACTTTCGGTCAAAAAAGAAACATGTAAATCTGATGAAAATCCATTTATTTAGGGTGAAAAGCTTCTTTTCTTAAGTCAATGTAATTTTTGTATCATGTTGATAGTACAAGGAAAAATCTATAATTATATAATTTTTAACTTAAACGATATCCATGTGCTTTAAATGGGCCACGTGTTTTTAAGGGTCTCGATTTTAATAAATCTGAATTTGCATTATAATTGTATAAAATATCATTACCACTATAATTACGATAAGTTTTATCAAATTGTAGTTTTGTTACTATTTTAATTACCAATGTTTTATTTGGATAAAAATTATATTTAAATGTTGTTGCTGTAATAGATCGTTCTCCGAAACCACCACAAACATAGGTACCGATATTAGTACTACCAACAGCATCAGCTTTTGCATTTTTATTAACTAATGTACCGAAATCAATTGAATTTATTGATGTATATTCACCTAATCTACCCAATGATCCAATAGAAGTATATTTTAAATTATTTTCAATTACAAATGTACCATAATAAACACCATAAACATGTTGAATACAGGAAGTATCATTAGCACCAGCAATATTTTGAACAAAACCAGTAATCAAAATCAAAATCTTTATTATTAATATGTACACCATTTCTAAAGAATAAAAATTATTGAGAACAGAACAACATTCTTATATTTTCATGCAAATTCAATTGAATTTATGGGATTCTGCTCTGTTTTGTAAGCAATTCTAGTAATTTCTGCTACAAAAATCTGATAACGTAATTTTGTCAAGAAAAAATGACGTATAATATTTCAGTTTTCGACGAGCACTAGAAACACGTATTTTCAGGTCAATAGACTTTAAAATGCAATCTAAAAAGTTTCCTTTCTCAAAACGTCAGGCATATGGAATTAGTGGAGATTTATGTTAAATATTGACCATAACCTTTTCTAGCTTTTGATGATACTGAACTATCTTTTTTTCCTGGATAATGATTAGAATTAATAGTACGTCTTGGCAGAAATCAAGTAAAAGATAAACAGGAGAGTAATTAGTTTGGAATCGTACAAGAGTTAGATCAATCGATCGTACTTGACGGTTAAGTATTGATCTGAGGATTTTGAACAAAATTGTTTGGTTTAAATTTTGAATATTTTAATTTTTCCTTCTATATTCTTGTGCAAATGTTGCTATTTAGTCATACTATTGTCCTGTTTTCTTGTAATCTTATAGAAAATCAGGTGATCAACTTTATAGAGCTTTTGCCTATTTTACGATAAAATGAAGAAATGATTCTAGAATTTGTTTATCTTCATTGATTTTGAAATAGTTTCAGACTTCTATTCTGCACTTCGTTTTAGTTTATGCATTCCAGTTAAAATATTTTTAAATTATTACTAAAAATTTAACTTTTTTAAAAATATCATATAATGCTGTTGATGATAAAGACGAAGGTGCAGAGAGAATGCAGAATAGACACATGTATTAATTGTTTCTTCTATTGTCTGTTTTTGTGACATTTACGTATAGAAATCAATAATTCTTTCTTCAGTCTCCGTTGTATTCACGTTGTTTGTCACTTTGCCTTGATTTTCCATAAAATAAAGTGTCCACGTTTACAGGGTTATGCATAAACTTTTGCTAGAAGAGGTACAGCTCCAACAACAAATGATATAAAAATGAATTATATACCAAATGAAAGCTCATCAAAAACGGGACTATCGAGTATAATTGGTAATCCATAGGTTGATTATGAGCTAGAGAATTAAGGAAGTTGCTAGCGGATGCGTCATAATGAATGGGCCCCTTGGTATTGTCTATTTTTCTCGTGTTCCTTCAGGATCCTAAGATTAGTGTTTTTTTTAAAAGATACACCACGAAATACTTTGCAAAATTATACCTAAACGTTAGTTTTAGAACTTTAGTCAAGAGAACAACGTAAATTATACGAAAGGCAGAAGACAAAAAAACTTCGTATTTTTGATATTTTTTTTCGACTTGAACTTTTTTCTTCTGCTATCATTTCCGTAAAAAGTGTAGTAAACGTGAGTACTCGATTCTTTTTGTACTTTTGAATACGCTCTTTCTCCTGGTCTTTAAAAGAAGTTTTTAAGGCAGATGTTGTGCTGAAGAACGAAGTTTCAAAAATGTCTCCCGTTTTAAACAATGTGCCCAAGCAAAATACGGAAAACACGATCGAAGTTTTGATTTTGCAGTTAGATACTGAAGAGCAATCACTGAAAAAGTGTTTACTGTTCAGAATAGAAAGATATTTACTTTACAGAAGTTTATTGCTAGCAAAAAATAGATTCAGACCTGTGAGCGGTGACTATATGACAGTGTTCGCATAAAGAGTTTTTGTCATAAAAATGATCGACAACTCGTCCTAGAATGTGTGAATTCAAGAACATCTTCACAGAGAGACATTCACCAGTTACGATTATAACTGATAATAACCGAAGATCGATTAAAAAGACCTTACGGTTAATCGAACAACTCAGTTAACCAGCTCTTAGTTGTATAACTTCAAGGTTTACCACATTAACGAGTTTCTAGCTACACTATCAATTGCTAATGTCTAGTAATTTCCGAGAAAAAGCTTTTACCAACGCTTTTTGTCCATTAACGTGAAAAAATTCTTTTTGTTTGAAATTTGCTAGAGACAATAGAATTAATTTAATTTTGTTTTTAATATCTAATGCCTCATTTTTTTGCCAGTTTCGCCACTCTTTTAAAAAAAATCTTCTTTAAAGAGTTTGGATTTGATTTGACTTTAATGAAGCAATAACTGAACATAACACTTTTCTAAAGAAAGCAATACCTAACCTTAAAAATTCGTTAACTCAAGAAGAAAAAGGTAATCAGACTCAAAATCTCTACAATAAACTAAAGAAGATCTAAAAAGCTAAAGAAAGGAAAAAATAATCACAAAATTTTTTTTAAAGATGGTGAATATTAAAACAATTGAAAAACTAAAGATTGAATTTACTTACGGTATTCTGTTGAAAACTTTTAATTTTATTTGATTTAGTATCAGTTCTTTTTGTTTTTGAAAATGACTATGCATTTTCTCATTGTATATATACATTGATTATTGCTGTCGTATAGATACAGGTGAAGCAGTGCAAACACGTGCCAGATGAGGTGATTTGAGAAGAAACGTTGCACATATGCTTTCGTTTTAGTATTGTTATACTTCTTTACAATATGGTAGTACGATCAGTCGACACTCTAGAGATGATCGGTACTAGAACGAAGTACTTTTCGATTTCCTAGAGTGGAAAATTTTCCACCCTCAGAGATTAGGTCACTCGTGTACAGTAAAATCTCTTCTACACTAAAGCAAAAGAACTGTCAGATTATTACTTTTCTTGTTTAATATCATTTTATTCAACTATTACATTTTCTCGACAAATCACACCGTACTACTAGCGTTTAAAGTTTTCTGACCTATTATCGAAAAATTCGAGTCTAATAAACTTTGAAGAAAATTTTCAATCTGACATCCATTTTTAAATTCACCGAATGGGACTGGAGAAAAAGTGTTTACATATCATCAAAAAGCCCTGGTCCCCCTCAATTTTACTACAATCATAGTAGACGATTGTGATATGAGAAACAGTCTCTTCGCACGCTTTATTTAGTAATATTCACACACTTTAATCATTCTTCAATCTTAATACGATTTGTCAGAATTTATTAGGAACAAAAATGATTAGATCTTATTGATACTCATACGAAATTTTCACCGAATCCTAAAATGTCCTCATGAGATCCTATTGCATCTTCTTGATATGAAAATATGGAATTTGAGTTGACTGGTATTTTCAACCTAAGAAGTCTAATTTCATGTTTGACTTTTACACATATGGAGAATTTTGAAACAAGAAAGCTTCAATCTTTCATACTACATTCAAAATATCATAAAATAAATGACGAAGCTAATGACAAAAAGTTACATTGAAAAATATTGTGCTTCTCCACGTCTATTGCTTTTTACTATAAATTACGTTATTTTTTTATGATTTACGAAGAACAACAAAGTAATTATGACAATGATATACAAAGAAAAGAAAAGAATCTATCATAATATAATCCTAACAAGAATAAAAATCGTACTTGATCTATCAACCGAATAATATAAATATTTGACAAAGAGAAAAAAACTACCAATCATAAGTACATTTTGTTGTTCTATAGAAAACTTGTGTCCATCAATTGTATCACATTTCTTCTACGTGTTTTCATTTGTCATTTTGAGTACTGTTTTTGTCGATCGATGTCCTTCATATTTTATATTCAGATACAAAACCATTTAGAAAATAACATAACTCAATGATGAAAAAGATATTAAAATTTCCAACCAACTTTAAATTATTTTGAAACGAATAACAGTTAAAGAAATCTTTCTGTAGTTTATAGTCGAGGTTCTCTTGCAGAAAAACACGTTTTGACATTCTGTCCATTTTACCGTTGTATCCTATCAAATTCATTCATCTTCCTATCAAGAAGATGCGATAGGATCTTATGACGACATTTTAGGCTTCGGTGAAAACTGAGTTTAATTATCAATAAGAGCTAATCATTTTGGTTCCTAATAAGTTCTGACAAATAGTATCAAGGTTAAAGGATGACCAAAGTGTATGAACATTACTAAATAGAATATGCTAATAGAATATTCTTTTATGTTGTGACAATATTTCAATCTATTATGGTCATTATCAAGTCAGTACAAATAACGAGGAAGTGTCATGAAATCCGGATTATTAAAATCCTTTTTTTAACTCACCCGAAAACTATTCATCCAGAATCCAACATGTCCAGATGAATCATTTGCCGGACATGTTGGAATCCGGATGATTTATTTCTAGATGAATTTCCTCGATCAACTCCGGCAGCTTCTTAAAAAACCTCTCAAGTCCGGGAGAAAAATTCTAGATGAGTTTGTCACTTATAATGAAAAACAATGCAAGTCCGCATGTCATAGCGTATAATAGTAATACTAGTAGTTCCATTATTAAAGTACATTTGGAGTGACTAATATACAACTGATTAACAATCGGACTTGCATTGCTTTTTATAATAAGTGAAAAACTCTTACAGAATATTTTTTACCGAAGTTAGTCGGGGGAAATTTATCCGGAAATTTTACGAACTTTTAAGTCTGGATGAAATTACATCCGGCTGGAGCTGCACGGGCGAATAGGATTTCCGGATAAAAAGTCTTCCCGGACTTAAAAACATCCGGATTTTAAAAATCTGGATTTCATGACACTTCCTGCAAATAACTGTAACAGAAAATGAAAAGTTAAAAATTGAAATGGAGACAAGAAAACACACGCATTGGCTATATCACTGTCTAGCAGAAATTGAGTGGAAGTCTTGACAATAATCTTGACAATACCCATGAGGTTTTTTTCGATAAAATATCGCAATTAGAGGTGATATTTTGTATCTTATATCTCGATAGGTCTTAACTCTATCGAGACGCCACGTTAAACCGCTACGAAAAAATTTATCGCGATATACCATGCGGAATGAAGTTATCGGTTTCTGTCCCCGATGAAATTTTTATCGAAATAAAGATCTCCATTATTGCGATAAAGCATCTTATCGAGATAATAATCTGTCGGGATGGAAAGCGAAACCCTTATATCGCGCGATATGTCACGATAAAGTTCCGTGTGACGGTCTAACGTGGCGTCTCGATAGATTTAATTCGTGTCGAGATATAAAAACTGTCGAGGACTGTGACGATTACTAATTTTATCGTTATATAGTCCGATACCGTGGTCATACTGCAATGTATCCTACATAATAGAAAATTCTATCGCTGTTTTACAAGACGCAATGTTGTGGAAAACAGTACGATTATTGACTTTTCGATCAAGCTGAAGGCAGATATGGCGACAGATGTTAGAATAGCTGAAATAGACTGCTTATTACCTTAAGCATCAAACTTGACGGATCACATCTTACCGGTCTTATCTTCGGGATGTGACCCGTTGAAGTCATAATGTAAGTCGTCGTTGAATAAACAAAATATATCTGAAAGTAAGCAATAATCAAAAGTAACACTGTAAACAAAGAAAGTAAACAGAAAATCTGAGTTTTTTCAAAGAAAAACATCACTAAAGGACTTCTAAATGCACTTCGCGCTGAAAAGATCAAGGAGTTTCGTTCCGTACTGGCTGTACGAAACTCGACTGATCTTTTTCAGTACAGTATATAAAAAAGGAACTTTATAGAAAACCAGCTGAAGAAAATAAGTAAAAATTGCAAGTCCTTAAGTTATTGTTATCATTTGAAACGCATGATCCACGTAAAATCAATTCACTAAAATTTATTTCGATCGGCATAGCATCTGACAGACTTTAGGTTTGAAGCGTTGTCTGAGGAAGAATATTCTCTTTCGATTTTAAAACTGTCGCGAAGAAAATAGTGCATCTTCGAGACAAAAAAATAACTCGCTTCTGCTTCAAAAAATTGCTGTGTACGTACCAATGACAACAGTCAAATAGTTAGGCTGGTTCGATTAACTACAACAAAACAAAATAAACACGGGCAGAAAACACTCTTTGAGTGTTATTGTGTTATTCATCACTCGAAAGAAGTGAATGAAACGCTCTTTGCGCCCTTGCAAAAAGTGAAGAAATGACTACTTGAATTGTATTGATCTATACACTAGTCGATGTTCTTGTGGGTATTCTTGCAAGATTCTTGTCTCTTGCCATTTCAGACAAGAATCTTCAATTTTGTCTTGACAGATCAGACAAGATTCTTCTTTTAATTTTTTATTGAGTTTTCATTTTTTTCCGTTAAAGATTCTTGTCTGAAATGGCAAGAGTCGTTGACGACAAAATCACCAATTTGTTTTGTCAATTCCCGTGCTATATATAAATTACATAATATAGTTCAATACTATACATAGATATTTGTAAAAATTCCTTTAAGTCTCATAAGATTATTGCCGGGAGACAATGGAGTCTTTATATGTGCCTGTATTGGCATCAGAGCGTCCAGCTCCTATATATATGAAAAGAAAAGATGAAAAAATGGATTATATGTGCATTCTTTTTGTTTACAGGATTCTTTTAAGAATTACAAGACAAGATTCTTGCAAGAAAAATGAGTCAAGAATCTTGCAGAAAATCGCGTTCTTGTCAATTCAGACAAGAATCCGTCTCGCGATTCTTGTATGAACTCACAAGAAAGCGATTTTCTGCAAGATTCTTGTGATAAAATACATGTAAAATATTTTACAAGATACTTGTCTGAAATGCCAAGAAACAAGAACCTTGCGAGAATACTCACAAGAACGGCGACTAGTGTATCTCTTATATACGTTAAAAGAGAACGAAGGCTAAACACAGTGGACGATAATATACCCACACTGTCTATCTATTTTTCTTCTTACGACCGATAGACGAAATAAAAAAAAATATTATACAGACGAGGAAGACGAAAATATGAAGTCAGTGTATTTGTAACCTAGTTTCGTGTATTTAATGGAAATTTATATTCTCGCTTTCTTACTGTTTCAAGAAACAGCCTAAACCAAGTCTGCGGAAGTTAAAGAATGATTAGTTTGAAAAATTTTCCTCTCTGGTGTGCGAAGGAAAAACCTTGCTGTAATCTTCATCAACGAAGAATTAACGTGCTTCAACGTATGAAATAAGATATCCCGTTAAAACGCGCTATTTGAACCATTTAATGCCGTACCGGACACAATCTGTTAGCGCGCCACAACAGTATAAAATTTGTGCTCCGTCACAACGCTTGACACTTTTATCGATGAATTGTATCCCTTTATCACTGTAAAAGTATCGGGAAATAATTTATTTGCCACGCATCGAGATACAGAAGAATATTGCGATAAATACTGCCTTTGTTGTCTAAAAATAAACTTATCTAGCTTTATTGAGCTAAAATATATTTGCAATGTTCTCGAGATAATAAGTTTCATCGCGATGCATATTAGCACTACCGCAATGCTTTATTTTTCCTCGATAAACACCAGAGTTATCGCAGAAAGCTTCTTTATCGGAGCAGTAATTTATCTCGGTAGAGACCGTGATGCAGTATTTTGCCGTGACAATTCTAATGTTTAGCGCGATATTTTCTTGAATAGGTAAAATTATTGCCTCTAATCGAGATATTTTATAGAAAAAAAACCTCATGGGTAGTACAAATATTTGTTAATAACACTAGCCAACACCTACTGCACTCTTTGGATGCCGTCCACTATCTACACCTCAGGATAGATATACAATGGAACTGATCGATCTGTTCCATTTAACATAGGATCAGTCGCCCTTGTGGCTAACGACTCTATCAATAAAAGTCTGTATTTGTGTCTTTCAAGGAGAAAAATTCGAACATCTTCGGATGTAAACTTCTGTTCAGTGTCTTTGAAATGTCTTCCAATAGTAGATATTGATTAACCCTCGTTTCACCACCTGGGGTACGAGCGGACCCCAGATCGAATATTATGCTTCTCTTTCCTCAACAGTAATAGATCAACCCCTCATCTTCTAGATATGCACTAACGACAGTCAGACGGATATATCGAATATATTATTGCCTTCGATTCTGACATCGTCAATATGATAAAAAGCTAGAAGTACGCACCAACGTGTTTTCATCATTTGGGGTCCACGCGGACCCCAGAGAGTAGAACTAATTACACATTTTTATTGTTAAGATATCGTTTCAATTCAGTATTTCATGCATTCGGCCAGCTCTAGAGAATATTCTAGAAGGTTCTACCTTATGTTATAAGTTTCTGAAATTGAATTGAACTTGACCTTTGTGTCATTCATTATATTAGAATGTTTTGGAATATTCCCTATCATTATAGAATGTATAGTTGAACTATATAAGGGCAGTTGAAATTGCCGAATAATTTTCAATTTGAATCCAAACTAGTCTTACACATTTTCACTCAACATAATCCTTATTGCATTGAACAAGTTGAGAATTCGAGCAATGGGTTCAAAGAGAAGCTTTAGTGATTATTACGACGAAAGCTAAGATGAAGATCGTTCAGTTCTCGACGATAATTCTGGCGACGATAACACATGAAGAAAATTCAGAACTGCCGGATGGACTGGAAGACGGCTCGGAGGACTCTGAAGCCGGTGCAACGGATGAAGATGATTGGCAAGAAGAAACTGATGTCAGTCTGGTGGAAAGCGACAGTGATCAGGAACCGCCAAGACGTCGTCCGAAGCTCGATCAGCGATCAGAGTCGGAAGTATTTTTGTGAAAATCTGGTCGACGGTGGAGTACATCCGAACCTCCGAAACGAAAAATACCACAAGCAAATATTCTGCGACAGTTACATGGTGTTGGGCGCTCAGCAACAAGGATGCGAACAGTGAAAGATGCTTTTCAACTCTTATTTACGGAAGAAATGATACTTATCATCGTCACAGAAACTAACAGAAGCGCAAGGAAGGCTGCTGAAGCATGGAATGAACAGAATCCCGACAAGAAATGGCAACGGAAGGATACTGATAGTGAGGAAATTTGGGTGTTTATTGGATTATTGATTCTTGCGGGCGTTCAAAGATCTCAAAAAGAGAATCTCCACGAATTATGGTCCATGAATAGTGGCCGATCAATATTTCGAGCGACAATGTCAAAGAATCGCATGGATAGTCTACTAAAATTCTGCCGATTCGACGATGCAGCTACACGAGATACACGAATGGAAGTAGACAAGCTGGCTCCAATTAGTGAATTTTGGGCAATGTTTTTAGCACGACTACAGATCAGAGCTCCGTATGGACTCAAATTTTTGAGTCCAGTCCAGTCCGAGTCCATGAAATCCAAAAAATCTGAGTGGACTGGACTGGACTATGGACTCAGTCCAGTCCATACGGAGCTCTGCTACAGATATGCTACATTCCAGGTGGTTCAATGACAGTCGATGAATAACTTATAGCTACTCGTGGCCGTTGTAGATTTCGTCAGTACATGCGCAATAAGCCTGCGAAATATGGAATAAAGGTATTCTGGTGTTGTGACTCAAACACTTCATATCCGTTGAAAGGTGAAGTTTATGTTGGACGTCAATCTGGAACGGCCACCCTCGCGAACAAGAATGGCGTCAAAAAGCTAGTCACAAAAAAAGATTAGTCACACCCTGGATCAACAAAGGTCGAAGCGTCACTGCGGATAATTACTTTACAAGCGCTGAACTTGCCGAAAATTCACTTGAACTTCAAACTGCTTTAGTCGGGACAATTCGGAAAAACAAACCCGAAATTCCTCGAGAACTGCAACCCAATCGTCAACGTCCGGAAAACTCATCGACATTCTGCTTTGATGGGCTGCTCACACTAGTGAGCTATGTGCCGAAGAAGAATAAAGCGGTGATTCTTCTTTCATCGATGCACCACAAAACGACAGTCAGTGAAGAAACACACAAGAAGCCGGAAATAATTTTGTATTACAACGAGACAAAAGGTGGTGTTGATCGTATGGATCAAATGGTTCAAACTTATTCTTGTAAACGAAAATTAATCGGTGGCCGATGAGTTTCTTTTTCAACGTGATTGATGTGGCTGGTATTGCAGCTTATGTTCTATGGATGACTAAAAATACTCAATGGAACGACACCAAGCCATACCGTCGACGATTGTTCCTTCAACAACTTGGCCGCAGCCTTGTTGATCTACATTTGGATCAACGTTGTCAGAATCCGTATGCAGTTCAGCAAAACGTTCGACTGGCTATGCAGAGCCTAGGACTTTCAATTACTAGTCCAATAACCACTCGAACTGGAGTGAGTGGAAAGCAACGATGTCATCTTTGCTCGAGAGTGCGCGATAGAAAAGTTGCTACACGATGTTCTACCTGTCATTTTCCTTGCTGTCGTGATCATCATAAAATCATTTGTAATTCTTGTTTCTAATCATTTGATAGAGATAAGAAAAAATAAGATGAAATAAAAAAGTCACGAGATTATAGTACGGAAAGATGGTGTTCTCTGGAATCTATTTCAAATAATCTTCTACAAATATTACTCATATTTACTGCACAGATTGATGAAAAATTTTTCTCTTTATACTTGAAAATCGAGCTGGGAAACTCGAGTAAAAGTTTAGTAGTCAATAGGTGGTGAAATGAGGGTTAACAGTTATCTGTAACTTTACAACGTGTGTCAATAATACCACTTAAGGTACCAAAATCCATATCTTTCAGGGGAGGTATTTTGTATTTTGGTAGCTACTGATCTAGATGACAATTTGACAACTTTGTCACTATAACTATGAATCAATATCCGCTATTGGGAGCCATAAGGGCTATTGATCCTGTATTAAATGGAACAGATCGATCAGTTCCATTGTATATCAATCCAGCATTGTGGGTACACTAGAATATATTCTGCGAAGGTCACTTTAGGAAATAACTTCACTAAACTGTGTGTTAGTCTTTACAGAAAATAAAAGCATTTAATTTAAACAAATCCCAGTCCACTTGGTTTGAATATGGAAGTACTACTTTATAAAGAAATATTGACACAAGTACGATAGTTTCTTAAGCTAGTTTTCGAAATATGTGTTAGCCTTTCTTTTTAATAAACTGCTGATGCAAAATGGTAAGAAATATATTTTCCAAGCAGATCAGGAGCAATTTTAGAGAGTCAGAAGTATCGGGAAGTGAAAGAGAAAGCATTTCCCTTAGACATAAAATTCATAATTCTGTTAGACTTTTTCATAAAAGTATGAGTCCTATCTATCAGCAAAATATCGGCCAAAACGGCATCAGGCAGTTAGCCAAGTTCCCTCATAAGTAGGACGGCACACGAACTACGAAGATCAGCCGTTTCACGGGAAAGTAGAATTGGCAGAAAAATTGTGGAGCATCAATCTGTCTTTTTATTATGAATTGAGAACAAATCATATTTGTCGTAATCAAAATTTTGCATGATGAGTCGATATGACCATGTAAAATTAGGCCATATCGCTGTATTATTACCCATTTTATCCTGATACCACGATTTACATCCACCTGTTTGCCATATCGTTTTCTTCAGTTTAGCTTGTAAACGATCATTGTGTTGTTGACATGCTTGTTGCTTTACTAAAGATTTATCAAAATGATTTTGTTCCATTATTTGATTGCTTCTAAAATATATGTAAATTGACTTTCAATCATTAATAATATCGAATTATGTCCTATCCCACTGTTAGGACCCAAGATCAAAAATAAATTTGGAAAATTTGGTGCAGTAACACCTTTATATACTTGTGGTGAATCTCGCTACTGTTCTTCAGCTGTCTTTCCTCCTATACCCCGAACATTGATTGGAACTTCTTGTACCTGATATCCTGTACTCCATATAATTGCGTCCAATTCATATTCGGTACCATCAGAAATTACTATAGAGTGATCGATCACTGACCCGTTTTATGCCATCAGTGACCAGTTGGACATTTGGCTTTTGAAGAGTTGAACACCAATTATTGCTTAACAGTACACGTTTACATCCTAACTGCCATGTTGGTGTCAATTTTTTTCTTAATTCCACGTCTTTCACTTGCGTCGAAATAAAAAATTGTGCCAATTGTTGGTTGAAGCAAACGACAGTACTAATGATTCATGCATCCAATAAATCACACTTCGTATAGCTTTTTGTATCAAAGGTATCCGCTCAAATAACCACTTTTCAAAATCCGTAACTTTTCGATCCATTTTCGGTACTATCCATGGTGGTGTACGTTGAAATACGTACAACTGTTTAACATGTTTTTGAATTTTTGGCACAAGTTGAACAGCACTTGCACCTGTACCAATAACAGCGACACGTTTCTCAGTAAAATCATACGCAGTATTCCATTCGGCTGAATGAAACATATCACCTTTGAACTGATCAACACCACTGATATTTGTAGGAAATTGGGCATTAGCCAGTGGGCCCTTAGCACTCACTAAAAGTCGACTGTAAAAAGATTGTCCGGAGTTAATCGTTACTTTCCATTGATGATGATCATCTAACCATTCAGTTGCTGTTACGTTTGTGTTAAATCGTATTTTTTCACGTAAATTATACTTGTCAGTTAAGTATTCTAAATACTTCCAAATATCTGGTTGTCGGCTAAAGAAATGATTCCATTTTGGATACGGTTCAAATGAAAATGAATATAAATTTGACGATACATCAGCCATTTATTAATTTATTATGTCATCTTGTAAATAGTTTCATGTCCAACGTCGAAACTAACATTTTCAAACGGAATTTTGATTGCAAACATGCTCCTCAATAAGAAATTTAGTTTTTGAATGTTTTATACATGTGCACCCTGAAAAGAAAACTATGTGCTAAATGCTCTTGTTGTCATTCTCCTTTGAAAACACATACCCGGATATTTATTATCGTGCCAGGTTCCTCCAACATTTTGTCTTCTCTCATATAGAATGTACTCACTCATATTCAACTGTTTTAATTTAATGGCTAACCCTAATCCACTAAATCCAGCACCGACAATAATTACACAGTAGGGTTTTTCATGTGTACCATCACCTTGTCCATGATTCCATTTAATTTCTGGCTTATGAAATGGATTTTTTAAGAAATTAATTAGTTCGGTACAGAGAAAGTAAATAAAATGACAAATTAAACCAAGTATAATGAATAATGAACAGATGAAAGCAGCACCCAAAACAAGAAAAAATACTTTCCATAGTGGTACATCATTGTTTGAGCTCGAAACTGGAGACGGAGCGGTCACCATTGTAAAGCTAGAAATAAACACATAAACACACAACATTTGAAGCGAGAAAACGCTCTATCTAGCAATCGGTTTAAGGACCTTTTTCTGAACACACAGATTTGTAGAGCGAACGTTTCTGATTAAAATAAGACCTCGCATAACTCTATATGACCTTGCATCAAAAAGTTACAGGCATTTTCCTAGAAGTTCTAAAATTGAGCATTTTATACAGCGTTTAATACCGCTTTTTCTCTACTTGGAAGTTATACCTGAAGTGGGTCCCAAGATTTTTAATAGCGGTTCGTCGTAGAGAGTTCATTCTTTTTTTTGTTTAGAATATCACATGCCGTTTGTATATACAGGTCATATAGACCTGTACGACCTCAGTCTATGTGACCTAAAAACTCTATTTAGGCTGTACAACAAAACACTTGGTTATTTGTAACATGTTTTGAGTAGTTGCTGAGTTATTCAATACAAAAAACGACGCCATAATGATCAAGAGCCAACGTGTGTTATAAAAATGAACCTTGATATTAAAAAATTGTATAATTATTTTAACACGCGCATCATATAGAAAAGTGATATGAAAGCTTGAATAAGTTGAATAATAACTTCATAGTACTAGATCGTAATTGAGGGAGTGTATAAACTTTATGTCATTAAGTAGCAGAAATAAAATTGCTGTGCGCTCATGTTGAGTTCAGTGTCTAACTGAACCTAAGGTGAATGGCCTAGATTGATTGCATGAGCTAGATAAATATCATGTTCCCGAAAAGAAATCCGGGTAAAACACGGTGAAATCAACGCCTCAGCCGCTTGAAAAAAACTTCAGAGCTTTCGTGACCTTGAAACCTGTGTTTTCCAGTGTTCTTCGATCCAGAAAGTTGTTATCTTGCACAAGAAATGGGAAATGTTCTATGTCAAAACTTGATCACATCATGTTCTCGAAGAAAAGTCCGAGTAAAACATGGTGTAACCAACTCCAAAAAACTTATAGATGATCTTTCTTGCAGCTAGTAGTTGCACTTTCCGAGTAACGGGCTTGACTTACTTGAAATCATGCGCGTAATTGATTTAGACGGTAAAATATTTGGGGTTGAGAGAACTGAAAATGAGTTCTTCAATATTTTAGTTCTTTATGCGGGATCTTTGATATTAACCGAACTCGGAGCGAGAAGCCCAGTCGTCTCCTCTTTGCTTGTTGGCAGAGCGTGTTTATAGTTTCCCTTTTTCGATATTTATATCTTTTATTATTTTTTTTGTTACTTTCTTTCTCTTTTGCTTGAATCATCATTCTAGATCGCGGACCTTTGACGATTCTCGATTTCTGTGAATAAAATAAATTAAATTAATAACTCTGTGAAGAACTGTATTATTGCAAGATGTTTTACCCGGTTTTTTCTTCGGGAACATCATTCAAAAAGGTGAT
The DNA here is from genome assembly GCA_905250885.1 of Didymodactylos carnosus. Taxonomy (NCBI): domain Eukaryota; kingdom Metazoa; phylum Rotifera; class Eurotatoria; order Philodinida; family Philodinidae; genus Didymodactylos; species Didymodactylos carnosus. The sequence continues at coordinate 15,944 of CAJNOQ010003966.1, forward strand.
GATTCGAAAAAAATATATGTTCATACTAAGTTTGAGGCTTATCTATTATTTAGCAAGTTGGTGGCAGAACAAAACTTTTCATTTTTCGGTCATGATTTCCACTAAATTAACTTTTTCAAGAAACTTGATTACATCATGTTCTCGAAGAAAAGTCTGAGTAAAACATGATGCAACCATGCTTTAAAAAACGAATTTTTAAAGCATTGGAAAACGCAAAAGATACGGTGATTTTCTTGAAACACACGCTTAGTTTCTCTGAAATATGCGCGTATCTCGAATTAGCCGTCCCATAAAGAAATTCAGCTGATTAGTATGATTATTTTTCATGCAAGGCGCCTTTTCTATGATTTACGCGCACTTAATTTTAATTAGTGCAGAAAGCGACTTCCTTCATCTGTTTTGCGCTAATTCTACGAGCTGGGACATACCGAATTTAATTCTAATATTTTCAGTTCAAGAAATAGTGTAGTTTCGATAAATTTTGTTACATATGATACACTATGTCTTGCATACTGTAACCATTGGTTCTTATGGCGCCAATGACAGCGTTGCTATGGCCCATAAGAATGAATTTCTCTATAAAGAGTCGAAAAAGTTCAAACAAAAAAGGGTTTCACCAAACTTTCACGATCACCAGAACATATAGCCTAGACTATATGGGTAAAAGGAAATCAATTAAAAACACGCGTCTCAGAAGTTGTTTTTTTTCATATGGTATACCGTGTTTTTCACATACACTTCAACTAGTAGTTAGAGACGGTCTAAGTAACTCAGATTGTATAAAACATTCGTTAACGAAAGTAGCAAAAATTGCTAAATTAAGTCATAATAGTGTGAAATTTTCCGAAAAGTTAGAAAACTTAAATATAAGTATACCTACTGCTGTTTCTACTAGATGGAACAGTCAGTACGATTGCGTATGTAAAATTCTAGAAATAGCAAATAATTCAACAAATAATTTAAATCAAATGTTAACAGATATAAACAGCAGTGATCTTCGTTTACTTCCAAAAGATTTAGCTATACTAAATGAGTTTGTTTCATTATTTGCACATTTTGCTGAAGCCACGATAAAAACTCAAGCTGATAAGTCACCTTCAATCAGTTTGGTTGCACCAAGCTCACTGGGTATTTACCTTGATCTTCAGAATGAATTGCAAAATAATTGTAATCACACATTAGCATTGTGTAAAGTCCTTTTAAATCCATTAAAATCTCGATTTGGCGGTTTACTGGAAAAATTGTATATAAATATCGATGACAGTATATTAAAAAGATCTACTTATGATCCTTATTCTGATAATATATTTTTAATTTCATCACTGCATGATGCAAAATTTAAGCTTAATTGGATAATTAATTCTTCTCTTCCTGAGTCAGATAAAGAAAATATTTGTGAAAATATTAAAAAATTAACTGCTGCTGCATCTGCATTAATGACAAATACTAATCATGATAATGCAAATGAAAATAATTCAGAGTGTGGATTAAGTAGTGTTATAACGCCAAATAATAATAAAAGAAAAGGTTTATTCTCATATTTTAAAACACCAAACGCTAAAAGAACTACTGTAGATTAATTTCACAAAGTACGGCAAATGAGGAAATAATATCTTTCTTGCATGAAGAAAGTGAGGAAAGCAATTTAATTTTAAATAAAAAAGAATCATGTCCATCTCTTAATCAATTAGCATCTAAATCATTATGTGTACCAGCAACATCACCACTGGTTGAGCGTGTTTTCTCACAAAGTGGATTTCTTATGAGACCACATAGAGCTAAAATGTCAAAAGATACGCTTTCACGTTTAACACTGTTAAAATATAATTTTAGTTTAATTTCATAACTGTTGTGAAATTAAAATATTTCGGCGTAATATTTTTTGTTTTTCATTATTTGTTTTTGTTGTTCATGTTCATGCTTCTGTTGTCATTAATATTTGATGTTTCAACTGCATTTTTCATAATGAAGCGCGCATTATTTGTACATTGTTTGGTCAGACTTGGACTTGGACTTCAAAATGGTCGGACTTGCCCATCTCTGTCCTCGGATAAAAAAACAACTCATGATACCACTAGGAATCCAATGAAAGCTAGTGGAGTCTAGCAGAACCCGCTGGAGCCGAGAAATCCGGTGGAACCGAGTGGAGCTGGATAGAGCTGTAAATTAAAACAAGCTCTGACTGCGAATAAACGTTTATTAACTATTCCTTTCGTCGATTGCACTTATTTTCACCTTAGTAGCTTTTCACGACATGACACGAAAAGAAAATAGAGTGTTACTAAAAGGGAAGGGTCATTTTTGTGTACCATCTATATCTATTCGCTTCCTCCTTGTTTCTAATGGTTGTTTCCACTACAGAAACCTAGATCGACATGTAGTTGAGAAAAGTTAGTATTGAGTAGAACGATATGCAATATTTTGATCTGTGTCTATTTCTATATCAGGGTGTTTCCACGCAGGTCCGCCCGCTTTATACAAAAGTTTTGGCCGGGTGGATCTCACTATGCTCATTAGATAGAGCATGCCAAGTTACATATAAATCGATATTTTTTATGGACAAAAGTTAGGCCGTTGATGGTGAACCAGTGCTTGGAAAAGTACCACCAATTACTTAGTTGGAACCTACAGTGCTCACTTTTTATTTGCTCTAAATATTTTAAAATTTTTCTGAGACAGCCATTC
>CAJNOQ010003967.1:0-18627 GCA_905250885.1 Didymodactylos carnosus
TCAAGTTTTTTTGATTTTTACGATAGAAAGAAGCATCGAAAATTTTCAGGGAACACATATTCTTGATCGCCGTAAAATTCTCTATCGAATGGTGTCTGAAACATCGAAAAAAAAATTTTTGCTCGAACCTTGCTTTGCGTGCACCTTACAAAAAATGCTGTAATTCGCCAATTTTTCGGTTTTTTGGGTCTAGGTGCTGGAAAAACTTGCTTTTCTCATAAGTGTAAACAAAATTTCGTCAGCCCAGTTTTTCATGCTGAATCGAATGATGTAGCTTTTAGCAAAATCTATTTTTCGCAATTGACGGGTATATTCGGTGCCCTCGTGAAACGTCTCTTAAGCATCAGTTAGATCAAGTTGAACGGAAATGGAGACGAGTGAACAAATAGGTTACTACGAACTGGACTCTCTCATAAACTACTCAAAAAATCTTGGCAGGGTAGCTCATATCGGTGCTAAAATGATGAAACTTCCTTCTCTGATATTCTCGGTACAACCCATAAAAGAACATGATATAATATCCTGAATTCTTGTTTCAGTACCAGTTTTAACTGTGACAGTTTTACAGTAACAGTTAACCGCAACTGTTGTATACCTACTAACGTTTAAAGACGAAAAAAATAACTCGCAGTTTTTAAGAATGCCATTTTTTTAATACATATTAAAGCATTCTTTGAATAATCAACATGCTAAGTCGGCCAAATAATTGACCTCATAGATAAAACTGCATGAGGAATTTCTAAGAGTGTAGGAAATTATCGTTGTTTGTTCGCTAAACATTCTCAGAATTACAATTATTAATGAATGTTTATTGTATGAGGTATCACAATATTTCAGGAATCAAATATCACTATCATCCCTGGATATTAGTAAATAAGATTGTCTTTATTAAAAAAGATTATTTGATTGATTCATATCTCTGCATCTTTCTTTTGTAACTAAAATAAGACATAAGCATTGTCTGTTATAAGATCTTTCTTGTTTGTTATTTTTCTAATGTATAAATCATTAAATGAATACCATTGTCCATCGAGAAAATTTTTAGCATAAGTCGTATAATGACCAAATGACGGTGTACTGCCTGAATGATTTGATACAGTAATTAAATCATATAATGGTATTTTTTTATTCATTATTTTCATATCATCTTTAATATATTTACTTAAATCAAAATCATTTATTGGATATTCGATTAATGTATTAATTTTATCATTAAAATAACTACTATTAATCTGAAAGCGTTTTAATTGTATAATTAATACTATTGGTAATGGCAAACATATATCTGATTTTTGCTTAGCCTGTGTCATAGCATCACATTTCTGACAATAATAACTACCATCTAATAAATCTTCTTTAAAAAAATCGCTCATTAAATTGACAAGCGTTAATGGTGCATCGTTCATATTAATTAAATTTTTTTTAGCAGAATATGTTTCATATTTTAATACAATTGGTCTTGATAATTCAATTGTAATTTCAGCTATTGCTGGTAAATCTAATTCTATATCAAATTTTAATTCATATTTATCATAACAATCTTTCTTTTTCCAATAGATATTATCGACACGTTTTTCATTAGTAACAGAAAAAATATGATGTAATATTCTATTCAAATGTTTTTCAAAATTATCCATAGTTGATATTAAAAGTTGGACTGGTGGACGAAAATAATAATACGTTTCGGTTTCTTTGAAAAAACAAGGTATTATTACACTTCGATTATTGATAGGCAATTCAAATACAGTAATATGCTTCTCATAGTTGTAAGGTAAAAGTAGATTAATATCTGTGTAAGGGTAAATAAAGCGATTTTCTTTTAGTTTTGCTATTAATACTCGATCACGTTCAGGTATCAATACTTCGGATGATGTTTCTGTTGTGTTTGTTGAGGATAATTCTAATATACTTTTCTCTATATAATTATTAATAAACTTTTCGATTAGTGTTTCGAGTGTACTATTTTTCTTTGATAATTCAACTAAGATTGATTCATGATTACCATTTATCTGTATATAATCGATTTTAAATAAATTTTGTTCTTGTGCGCTGTCTTTATTTGATTTGGCTAATGGCAATGGAAGAAAATTAATTAATTCAGTTACTATTTCTGTTGATGGACATTGAAGACATTTTACTGTTGATAATAATTGTCCATAAAATATCTCTTTAATTTTCGTCAATTTATTACTACTCTCATTGTTGATTGATTCATTATATAATACATTAATTATACAGTTAATAAACTCATGAGAATCATGTGGTCTATTATCAGAAAAAAGTCGAGCTATTTGACTTACACAATATTTTATTTCTTTTGGTACAAAATATGAATGTTTTCCAGACCACATTGATTGAATCAAGTTTTTGTAAGCTAGAGTTACGGATATGTTCCGGTTATTGTTGTTGTTATTCTCATGAAAATCAAGAAAATAATTTGTTAAATCGGGGATATTACTCAAACACTGTAGTGCACTGTTCATAAAACAAGTATTACCAGTATTCGTTAAACCACACAAACCTCGAGTATAACTGATGACGGATTGCTTTTCTATGCTTATAGATGTATAATTATCAATATGTAATTGTTGTAATGTAATATCTCCTTTTTCTTTATCGAACTTTTTCCATGAACCATCAATATATAATAGAAGTTGTACTGGATCGGAAGAGGTTTCATGTATAGATAGTACATTCATTGCTTTTATTTTTACGTCATTGATGGTTGATGTTCTCAACATTGAAATAGCTATGTACTGTGCAGTTATACGAGGTTTATTATATAAAAAGAGTGTTATTTTGTCTGTAGTAAAATTTGATGCAATATTCTGTGTACAGTTAGCGTCAGAAGGAAGTATAGAAGATGATAAAATAGGATCTGTTGGATATATGGTAATTGTTGATAATGAGCTTTCTTTTGATATTTCAATCACATCAACGTCAATAAAATCATAATCTCGTAAATCCAGTTGATGTAGAGTTATATTTTTATCCGAATCATTCAGACGTTGCCAGACAGATTTTTCATTGAGCATACATAAAATGATATCATTTGCTTTTTTTCTAAGATTTTTTTGTGAAATGATTTGATTCTTTAATTCTTCAATTGTTCTCACAAAATAAGTGGTTAGATGAATAGGAGAGTCTAATATCGACCGATGGGCTTTACATAATCTTAACTTTAATGTAGTGGAAGGATATACAGAAGATGGTTTTGAAAATCTTTTATGTGCAACAGTGGAACACATGATTTGTTCGTAGCTTCTGTAAATCTTTTGGTAAAGATGTAATATTATCACTACTACTTGATAACGTCGAGTCGATTCGACAAATTTTGAAATTTTATAATGTATTGATTATCCAATTTCCATCTATACTCCTGAAAAAAATATAATTTTACTAGTGGAGTGTGATCGTCAGAAAGTTTAGCTGCTACTGTTAGCTGCTGCAAAGATTATTTTTGTGCATTTTTCATAGTTTTAAACATTACTATCTTGTTTTTAAACTATTTAATAATGCCGATCGTTACGTTAACTGTCAGCCATAGGGTTTCTCTGTGCGAAGGGAAATCACTTCTCGAAACATCCGTCGAAATCTATTCGAAAATAAACACTGTCATAACACCGTCGGTATTACTGTAAAACGAAAATTTCTCTGTATTACTCTTAAAGAATTCAAAAGATGAGACTCTTTTCCTCTATCAACTAATGTTTTGAATCCACATTTGACTTGAATCAATCGCATTCAGTCAATCGAACAGTACGAACTCTTCAAAATAAAAATAAAGAACCTTAAAAATCCTAGAGCAATTTTATACGTACTGTTTTGTTACTATTAAATTAAACTAAAATTGCCACTAGTGAAAGGTAAATAATTTTGTTTCCACTAGCTATTTTAATATATATTTTTTTGTTGTACTTCTATCTGAAAATCAAGTAAAATGAAGCACAAGGTTCGTGTATGTGAAAGACTTTAAACAGTTATCTGCGTAAAAAACATAGTATTCGGAGAAAGACCGTTGGAAGAATCTTTCATTTCTTTGTTGCAAATAATGAGACCATCTCGAATGTTTTAGAAGAATCAAAAACGATAGAATGATCTTTGTTAAATAACCATGAAACAATTTGTATTAAGACCATGACTATATGAAAACAGAACGCTATATTAACTTAACTAATGTTAACTATGTTTTTTTTCTGATACTTCCTTTTTTAAATAGACTAACACATAGGCCTTGTCACAAATACAGTCTTTTTATCTCGTACTGATTCTATGTAATTGTCATTAAAATGATGCCAAGCTCCAGTAACAAAATGTTTTGCATATGTTGTATAATGACCACTACGGACTGAACTACCAGTATGCCTTGATACAGCAATCAAATGGTAAATTGTCTCGGTTTCTTGTTGGTTGTTTGATGTTTGAGCAAGATATTTTCTAACATTTAATTTTTGCAGTGGATATTTAACAAGTGTATGAATTTTATTATTTGAATCATCAAATGTAAAACGCTTCAATTGTATAATAATTACACGTGGCAGAGGATGACGAAGACTTGTTTTTTGTTTAGCCTGTGTCATAGTATCACATTTTTGACAATAATAATCACCATCTAAAGTGTCTTCTTCGAAAAAGAATGATAATAAATCTTCAAGTAGTAAACAATTTTGTTGTGGATGCAGTTTAGGTAATGGTAGTAGTAATGGGAGAAATGCTGTTCTTTCAGTTGTTGTATCTGCTGTTTTACATGAACAACATGTAACACGTGATTGTGTTTGTATATGAAATAGTTCTTCAATAATTGTTGACGATTTACTGATTTGTAATTCATTATGTAGAGCATTAACCAAAGCATTCATAAATTCGTTCGAATCATGTTGTCTGAAATCGGCAAAGATTTGAGCTGTTTGACTTAGGCGATCTTCGACTACTTCGTAGTCACTTTGACGTAGATTAGTATTTATATTATGCCTATTGGTGAAGTATCACGTTGCTGAAATCCTATTGAGTATATGCATGATGAAACAGAGATAAATTTGATCGAGACGACAAAGAACAGCAGAACGGATTGCATGGATTATTTTTTTGTACTGCTGTCTTAATAGATTCTTAATCAGTAAATACTTTTAATTGTTTGCTATTTCTTTTATAAAAATGAACAATGAAATAGAGCGTTTTATTTACATTTAGACACTTTAAAATTCATATATACAATTTTAATGTGTTTTCCATTCCTGAATCACATAAGTACCGCAAATAAATACAAAATACTTGCATTTTGTCTTCAAGAAGTCAACTTAAGAAGACCTATTCACACATCTTTATAGAAATTACTTCGTAAGAACGGTAAAAAGAACGGAAAAGTCTCTATTCAAATTTCTCCTGTTAACGTTTGATTGATGAAGATAGAGACCTCTTATTTGAATGAACGATGAGCAGAATACAATACTCGATTCTCTCTTTTCGCTTCAATTGTGCAATCAGTAACTAGTTTTACGGAGTATAGAAGATCAAATGAGATGTATGATATAAGGATATGTATATATACAAATGGGACGTAAAAAAAGGATGTGACTTTCCAGAGGTTGCACTTTAACAAAAATGTCGTCAGACTAATTTCAAATATACGAATGTACTTAGGTCGTTCAATAAGTTCTGATAATATAAAAAATTAATTTATAGAAAAGATATCTAATCGGGCTCTCTACAGCAAATAGTCGAGGTAGGCGCCGTGATATTCGATACGAAGTTCCATCCTTTTAATCCACTATTGAGATATCTTTTCGTATTCAACAACAGGTATTGAAATGAGCTCCTTAGTTATTAAACTAGTAAAATGTTTCTAACTGAATATGTATCTAATCTATCTTGAACTTAGGTGAGCAACGAACAGTTTGAAAGCCCAACGCTAGATGAGTATCGTGGGTGAGCCCTAACTTTAATTTTCCATCTTCAAGGTAATTAATAAGAAAATTTTTCATACGTTGTTCGCATTGTCATGATGGAACTTGATACGATTTGATCATAATGATCCTCTTTTGTTTGATAACTTTTGAATTTGTGTTTTTAAACATTCATCACAATTGTGGATAGCATTAATAACAACTGCAGAATGCACTTTATGATAAGTAATGGTCCGGCAGTCTTAAAAATGGTGACAAACATTGTTGGTTTTGGTATCGTTATCTGTTAATGACGGCTAGGAGAACTTTTTCTTCTGCTGACCATGATTTTCATTGTAGTTTTAAGTTCAATATGGTTAAGGTAAATGAACGTCTCATAGTCAGTAATAATATCACATTGAGGTCATCCACCACTTTTAAAAATCTCGAGGTCTCAAGACTAGATGAACAAGTGTAAACACATCAATAACCAACGAGCTCAGTTCAATACCTGTTGTTGAATACGAAAAGATATCTCAATAGTGGATTAAAAGGATGGAACTTCGTATCGAATATCACGGCGCCTACCTCGACTATTTGCTGTAGAGAGCCCGATTAGATATCTTTTCTATAAATTAATTTTTTAAATTATCTGAACTTTTTGAACGACCCAAGTAAACACAGGTTACGGGGCATTCTGCGACAATTTTTTTAGAACAAAATAGAAAATTATGTGACTTCTGAGTGAAATACCCTGATTTCAGCCATGAGTGTGCAGCCTTGAGGAGTTTCATGTCTCCTAAGAACTCCAATCATTCGAGGCTTTTGCAGCATAATCAGATGAAAATATTAGATACTTAGTACCTTTAGAAAAAGAATAACTTATCATTATTGTTTTCGGGTGAGTTTTTGAGTAGCGAGAGAAGATTAGTTTTTTTTTGCTATTCGAGAGAAGATATCTGTATACATGTTGAAACGAAAACGAAATGACCATGACGAAAATTCTTTTATGATCAAAATTGGCTGAAGGTAACGCTACATGAATCTTTTGAATAAACAGCTTTTTTAAAAATTGTACATTGTTTGATACGCAGATTCCAAATATGTGATTGATTTTGATTTAAAAAAACACATTTTTAGCAGAGGAACATAGATTTTATACTTAAAACCAGAGTTTGAGGAAAACCTATATCGAGGTCTACAAACAATGATGCTACTCGGCACATTGTTGGATGGGCCGGAATTACTGAAACATAATTACGGATTTCATAACAAAACTCAGCTGTTTTTTGCAAAAGGTTCACCATTTAATTCTATACAAAGTGGTATATAAGGGATGATCCTAAGACTTGAGATTTCGTCTTAATTGAAGAGAAATCGAAACGTCCCAAAACTTCTACAAATTTAACTCGAAAAACTGTATTTTGTCAGTATAAGCCTGAATGTATACGTTGTGCCCACTTCGAATAGGCCAAAATATAGCCCTTGGAATTCTCTATCGAATGGCTGGCTATAATGCGAATTTTCTGTCGTTATTTCCGTGTTTCAATGTAAAAGTCCTGTGAGTATTTTTTCAAGGTGCATTGGAGCTGTTTGTAAAATCAACCGTGCTAACTCAAAAATGAACGAATCATGTATGCTTCATGCGTCCTTTTGAAGAGAAATGTTTTATCTATTCGATACCCATACGAATGTGATGTCATTTCTCTGAAAATAATCGAAACTCCGAAACTACCATTTTGTACATTTTTGACTGCCAATTATTAACTGAACATTTTTACCACATCGAACGGATGGAGATGAAATGAATCTTGTCCCAACTGATAGAGAATATCTGAATGTGACAAGAAACGACCTGAGAACTTTTTCTGTAACTTTGGACGTAGGTTTCAATATTCAAAGAACCATTTTGTGGGTGTTTTGGTTTCAAAATTCCTATATACCATTTGGTAGAGAATTAAATGGTGAATCTTTTGCAAAAAACAGCGGAATTTTATTATGAAACCATTTCCGAAATTTGTTTCAGTAATTTTGGCCCATCCTTTAATTTTGCCTAGAGCGATATTTGTGTGAAGTTTGAGCAGTTCGAAGCTTTGCTAAATTTTGCAGACTCATTAGATCGAAGACGCGTCCGTCGAACCTACTTTAACCTTGAAGAAAATGCACTTTCAATTTTTAAGTAAACGTTCTGATAATTACCCAGTGTGACTCTCAAAGCCAGAACTGGGCTCGTTACAGAAATATCAAGACACGTTGAATTTTTCTCGCAATGTAAGAGCAGTACTTTTGATGAGAATTTCCTAAAATTTTGTATAAAAAGAAAACATTAATAAAGTTTGCCTAGTTTTCGTAAAAGGATTATTTTCGATTCTCCGCTATATTGTCAGCTTTAGGTAAAGTTTAAGTGAAATATTCTGTGAGTTTTATACTGATCGTAGTGGATCAAAAATCTAACAATAGAACCTGGGATTAAGTCTCTTTTATATCCGAAACAGATCCTAAATGTATTCTTATCTTCAAATGTTAGCGCAATATTTAGAATCTGTACACTTTGAATACTTTTTGGCCGAAACCAGGTTGTGGATGGAAAAGCAGAGTAGACGCGTACGTTATATATGCAGTAAAAAAAATCTCATTAACAACCTTGCGAGAAGATAGATAATTAATTAGAGCGATCTGGCGCCAAACGAGCGTTTGTGGTTCGCGCTCAAGTCTATTTCTGTCGCATTTGGCGGAATAATTATAATTAGGACTTCTTTTCAATAAATATGCAAGAAATTCCGCGTTTTTCCATTATTTTGAGTAAAGCAAGCGCTCTACGTAGAATTTTAGGTATGGCAGCCATCTTGGATTTCTATTGGTTAGTGTACGAAACGAATAAAATAAATATATGTAGACACGAGCGCTCTATAAACAAGTAACGTTCATCTGTGATTCACTGACCCTTGACTGAAAGTCCGTTTTCGACTAGCGGTTAGTCAAAAGGCCTTTGTAGCAGGTCGTATTCCAGGTATCGTGGTGTGGGTCTCAAAGTACTAAAAAGATATCTGTATGTATCGGTCCGTTGCGAGTAAGATTCGGAGAAGTGTGCCAAATGATCGATCGATTAACTGCGTCCACAGATTTTTTTTGTGATAACCTGAAGTATTTTTGAATTTTATTCGCTGTTAATAGTTGCGGATGTGCGTAATAGTAGAAGGAAGCCCTAAGAGGAGTGTTGGATACAGCTAGTGTTCGGGACGGGCGTGTGCGAAGATGCCACTCATCTACTGCGCATGGACGAACGGTCATTTCGTTCGTATGACCCTAGACTTTCAGTCAAGGGAATATCAAACGCATATAGACTTTTTCAACCTTTTACCATCGGGAACTTTTTGGAAATTTACCCCCCGATAAAAATAAACTTCACAAAGTTGGTATCAGCACATAAAATGTGTGAAATTTAATTTCTGACATTTTTAGTAGCAGAGTTCAATTTTGCAGATGCTTCCTTGACGGTGAGAAATGCCAGTTATGAAAATTAGAGGTTTTCTCTCTAATTAACGCGTTTTCCAGAAATCTATGGTGTTTTAGGGTTATTCTGTTTTGGTCAGAATTTACTTATGTAGTTCCGTTGTTTTTCTCATGCTGTTTATTTATTTGGTTTTTTATTGATTCTGTTTTGTGCTCTCGATCTTTTCGGCGTCGTTCTTCAGCAGAGCTGATTGAACTCAATAACTCTGGAGGCGATGCAAGCTGTGGATGTAGCCTAATAGTTGACGCTAAAGGAAGCTGAACTTCTGATAGATGTGTGTTGATTCTTGGTGTCATTAGTGCATCTGGTTCCAATATTTGGGCACAAGTACAGGCCATATCATTCTGATAATCGATTTCATGTGCGGAAAGTTGTAATGCATCTAATAATTCAATAATTTTTCGTCACGTATGATTTCACTACATCTGCTGCAACATACATCTCCTGTTGGACCACGACAAAAAACACATATTACTCGCTGTTAGGAAAAGCAGAATCTGAACTTAAGAAGCAAACAGAGCCTTCAAATTCGAACAAGAGACTATTGCATTATTTTTCAATCAACAAAGCGGACAGATAACTGCTTAATTTTAAAATTAATTATATTGATATCCCTGCAAATAACTAAAAATTAGTAGATGAACACTAAATTTCTTCAGGCAATTTTAGTATAATCCGCATATTTTGTGATAATCTTATAACTTGGATTTTTTTAGTTATTTTATTTGAAATTTTTATTTGAAAACGTTGAAAAATACAACAACGAGAAAACAAAGCAGAACTATGTGAAATGCAAAAGAGAACAGAGCACACAGAATTTCAAACAATTTTTTCTGATTCTGCATGTAGACCTATAAAAAAACTAACTTTGGGAACTCCAGAGTGTATGCTCTCAAAATCAGCACAACCGGAGAACTGCTACCGCTCCACGTATTTACTGCTGGGGAAAGCCACTTAGAACTAATATGCCTACTTGATTATATATATGCTTACTCTCAGAACCGATTTCTGCACTTTTTCCTTAATCCAGTACGAAAGAAAACTTAGGAACGACGACGGAAAAGAAAACTAACACAAAAAATACCGTACTGGCACGGTGATAACGCAATATCACCAAAACTCACATCCACACAAAATCACTATTTACACTCGAGATTTAAAACGCCTTTTGGTTATTTTGTCCAGTTGATCAAGTCGGTCGAGTTCTTTTAGTAGATCTGGATTTGGACGAACCCGTAGAGCCGATATTGGAAACGGGCGTAAAAATATTAGATTGTCAAGTTTCTTGACTCTTGATACTGGCACGTAGGCTGCTGCGACTTGCGGTCGACTGCCTGGTGGAAAAACGAGATCCACGATAATTTTTGGAAGTGTCTGTCCTTGACTTTTATATGTTGTGATGGAATAGGCTGGCACAAACGGAAATTGTTTCCTAGTTACTTTTAGTTTGGTTTTTTTCATACGTTTCCTTCGTTCGTCTTCTGATAAAAGTTCTTTACACTCGACTTCGAATGTTTCCTCAACGAGCGCTATTGGGACTAATTTTTGAGGTAACGTGTCTAATTTGGAAGATATATTTGATTTTTGAATTTCGACCAACGCATACAGTGGTTTTCGAACGAACATTGTATCTGGTGGAAAATCATCTGTTGTGGCTGCTGTGCTTGTTTCGTTGTCAAGTTCATCTTCGTAGACTAATTTTCGGAGTATTCCGGACGTACCATTTGAGAGACGTAACTCTGTGGCCAAATTATCCGTCAATTATCTGAGCAGTTAAAGAAAAAAAACAATGGTAGTCCAGAAATGTTTACCAATAAATTTACCTATGACGAGAAATAGATAACCACATAGTCCTTTCGTTTTATTGTCGGGCAAACGCAAAATGAATTTCCGTAATTTTTCGTTAACGACTGAATCGGCATTGAACGTGTCGTGTGCTATACATACAACGGGTACTACACCGATTTCACGAGCTGTCGATATAACCGCCAAATTATTCAATTCTGTTCTTAAATCGTTACGGAAAACGAGAACAGGTGCTTCTTTCCATTCGATATCGTTCAGTGATTTGACCGGACAGCTTTGATGGCCAATCACGCGTGTGGAAGTAACTTATGGTCTTCTATTGTGCATTGGCCGTAACGTAATCGATTTTGAGCCTCTAAGAATGCAGGATCATCGATTCTCATTTGTCTGATCGACTGAACTACCGTGTTTAATTGTAACCACAGTGCACGTCCGACTTCATATTGAGTATCAAGTTCAGTTTTTTGTTTCGATGTAGTTCCCGTATTGTTTTCTTCTGCCAACACATCGCGATATAATGGCTTGTCTAACACGGGCGGATATTGGATAAAATCGCCAAAAATGCTACGTTGATTCCACCGAACGGCTCACTTGACTTGCTCTTGGCAATACACAAAAGTTTATGAATTTGTGATAAAAGATGCAGACCAACCATTGACATCTCGTCGATGAATATGTATTGGACGTGATGCCAGTTCCTGGTCACCTTTGCATCTCCGGGACGAACTGTCTTCTTTTTCTTTGCATAACTAATCGGCCCTAAGAACGAGTGAATTGTAAGACCATCAATTTCAGATTCAGCTATTGACGTTGGCGCTAACTTTCGTAAGAAGTGTTGTCGGTTTGTGACTTCAAAATACTTGGTGAGTGCTTTGATCACTTGAGATTTTCCCGTTCCACCAGGACCCGGTACGCACATCAGTAGTTGTTCTTGCTTATCGTCTACACGATATAAAGATGGCATTCAAATCGACCTTTCTAGGTCGTAGAAGAAAGAGCAGCGCGACAACTACTAATATGCATCAAAATTCCTTTCAGAATTGTTTTAATAAAGCACTAGAAGCAGTCACAAAACACAGTTGGGTACAGGACATCTCAAGAATACGACATCTCAGTTGTTTCCATAAATTCCGCTTTTCCGAACCGATCTAGCAAAATGCACCACTTGCGATCCTTTTTTCTCTATAAAGATGCCTTTCAAATCAGCCTTTCTAGGTTGTAGAAGATAGAGGAGCTCGACAACTACTAATATGTATAAAAATTCCTTTCATAGTTGTTTAAAAAACTCAGCCGATTGATTATCGATTGATCGATTAATCATCGATTGGTTATCGACTAATCGATGACTCATTTTTACTACATAAATTTTGCAAAGAATATGCTATATATACTCTCTCTCTCTAGCGTGAGTTAATATAGCAAATAACTTCATTTAAATTATAACTTCACTTATTCACTTATCTTAGAGCCTTAAATGACTCTGAGAAGCGAAGTAGCCGGTCTACAAGCAGTAGACCAAGGGCAGCCCTAAGGCACCTAGGAGAAGAACTCCGCGCCTGAGACTCGAATCTCGGGCGCGGAGTACTTATTCCACCTAATCAGATCGCCGGGAAAGCAGACCCCGATCTCATTAGAGGAATCGAAAGGAAAATATTTCTGATTATCTAATTAAGTTAACTACTGTAGTCACAATTAGACGTGACTCCGCTAATCGCGATTAATCGAAGTGTAATTTCGATTCGCAACTAATCGCAATTTTTATTTAATACCGACTAACGTGGCGCGATTATAAATGCCAATTAAATGGATTTTGTCGATTGATCGCGATTATAGGCAACCCTGTCCTAACTGAGATAAATTGTAGCTGTTCGCTAAATCTAGAGTAATCGCATTTAAAACGAAACCGCATGTAGCGCCATCCAAAAATAATCGGGATTCAACGGATAGCATCCCGATTTCTAATTCGAACACGATGAAACGCGAGCGAACAGGAGATGCGAGTAAATCTGATCTATTTCTCAGTCCCAATCAAACTCGATCTGAATTTCAGCTTCGAGAAACTGATAAAAATACTGATCGCGGTCAATCGAGACGCAAACTTAATCGCGATTTTATAGGATGAAATCGCGATGAATGATCAACGATCGGGTAGTCCTTTGTTTGTTGGGTGAGCATTTAATCGCGATTTTAGTAAAATGCTGCGCTAATCGAGACTGTTATATGACATGACGATTTTGTTTGAATCGCCATGAGCTGTGACGGTCCGATTAGCCGGTTACCAAAACGATCAAGCTAAAAAAACCTCATGGGGAATTAATTCTTTTTTCTCGTTCATATAAACTAGGCGTGAAATATTGCAGTGAACAGAAAGAGCAACAGTTATTAAAACATACTGACGATGGTTTCAATATTACCAGTGACGAAGAAGAAGCAGAACAACAAGAACAGTGGCATAACATATGAAAACTAGGTGCAAAATATTCGCACTGTTTTACAGAAAACTAATGAAAAGGTAACTCTTAGAATATTTAAAAACTGCTATCAGCAAACTTCTGTCGTTAGGCCTTTTAATTTAGTATTTTTAAAAGATGGCGCGTAAAGCGACTGCGATAAAAGCGCTTATAGCTACGTACAATTACTTTATTCGTTTGGTACGCTAACCAATAGCAATTCAAGATGGCGGACATGCCTAAAATTCTACGCACAGCGCTTCTTTTTCTCGAAAATAATGCAAAAAAGTGGAATTTCGTGCATAATCATTGAAAAGAAGCCCTAATAACAATATTCCGGCCAAGTGTGAAAGAAATAGATTTGAGCACAAACGACTAATGTGAATTTAGCGCCAAATCGTTGTAATGAACTCTCGTTTAGTTGTTCTGATGCATTGTTTTATTCCTGCTCGCGCGTACTCATTATGAGTTAAACAATGCGCTTCTTTTGCATCATGTTCCCGAAGAAAAAACCGGGTAAAACATTCTGCAATAACTAACAAAGGCCTTAACTTTCTTTTGAGAGCGTCGTATGAATGATGGTTTCTCGTAGACTTTTTATCGTAGGATTTTATCTGCGATATTTAGCCTGTTTTTCTTCGTAGCTGAGCACGTACACGAGTTCTGTATACTTTACTGTAAAAAGCAAGTCGAGGCGTACTAATGCCGCTACGCGACACAATTCTTGTATTATGTTGTGGACTAGTTGGCCCAGGTCAACAAATGAGGAAAATCTTGAACTGCGTGATATGAAGAGACAATAATACCTTATTCTATCTTTTATTCTATCTTGTATAAAAACGATGCTTTACCCACGCTCGTTCAAATAGGGTATAAACTAGTATGTCTTTTCGATTTACCAAAAAAGCACATGTTACGACTTTACGCAACTGTGAACCTCGTCAAAGTGACACTTTTTCTGATAATCGAACCGCACACATAGAACATCGAGAACTACTGGTGTGAACAGGACTCGTTATTTTTCTCCATTTTCGATCGTAGGTCAACCGATCTTACAGTATATTATAGGAAGATTATGAAAACTGGGTGCATAATATTCGCAATGTTTTACACTGTAATTTGGAATTACTTTCCAGTTTATAGAAAATCGTTCTGGAGATTCGTGGAGCATTTTCATCTATTTATCAAATGCTCATCGAGTGTCAACTAAACGAGCTTTTTTCGAAGTGTATCGTCGTGTGATAAAATGTGTAAATGAAAAGCTGTACATGACATTTTAGTTGCCTCATCGTTCCGCTCAGGCCACTTAATGATTGGCATCTACAGTCTTTAACATTAGCACGAATAAAAATGGAAAAGCATCAGCCGAACTTGTTATAACCTGGATCTTGCCTTCTTGAATTCTTCCAGTAAGACCTTAGTTCAAGAAATTTCAAAGAGTCAAGACCATGAGTTTCTTGAAATTTGTTGACTACTGTATGATGATAATTCTTGAACCACTGGTTAGTTTGCATATAAGTGCGAATAATAATTTCAAATTTTTTTATTTCTTGAACCTGCTCATTCGAGGAAGAGCTTACAAGTGTATATCTGACGGCTATGACTGTCATAAGGTGCACGGAATCCAAACTTCAAGTGAAATGTTTTTATTGTACTTTATTGTACTTATTCGGATTCACCGTCTCAGGTTGGTCACGAATAACACCTTCCCAGATTCTAAAAGCCCTTTCTTGGTGGAGAGAACCGCGAAATACTGAAAGGCTCTGAAAAACCTCAAAAACCTTCGCTACAGAAAACACCGATTTTCCGACTTCCTCTAACTTTAGGCTTCGGAACTTATATTTTTCTGATTCAGTATCCAAAACTCAACAAGAAAACAGTCTTCAAACGGTTTCAGAACCGGACGTCTAGTCACCAAGACTGTCCAAACGTATGCCTCAAAAACGGTTCTCAGTTTTACAAACCTAACACAGGTTTCTGTGTAGGTTCTGGAACCGCTATTTGCACATGACTAAATTCGCCAGTAGCTAAGCTTGAAAAGTATATATCACTATGAAAAAGAAAAATTTTCTTTGCTGAAAAAATTCATTTTTTCTGAATAAGAGGAAATTCTGCCCGTAATTCTCAGTTTTCTCCATCCGAACTCAACTTTTGAGCAATAAAAATAGCATATTCAGAACCAGGATAAAAACTGAGTCGACTGATATGTTTTTCGCAAGTTTTAGTTGATTTTCAGTTCTGAGTGAAAATCAGGGTAATTTTTCAACGTAAAAGTTCGAAAAAAATCGCAGTAGTCAGATAGGATAGAAATACATATCAGTCGACTCAATTTTTGATCCTGATTCCGAATCTGCTATTTTTATTGCTCAAAAGTTGAGTTCGGATGGAGAAAATTGAGAATTACGGGCAGAATTTCCTCTTATTCAGAAAAAATGAATTTTCTCAGCAAAGAAAATTTTTCTTTTTAATAGTGATATATACTTTTCAAGCTTAGCTACTGGCGAATTTAGTCATGTGCAAATAGCGGTTCCAGAACCTACACAGAAACCTGTGTTAGGTTTGTAAAACTGAGAACCGTTTTTGAGGCATACGTTTGGACAAACAAAAAAAATTGACAGTTCAAAATGTCGCTAAATAAAGCGAGCCCTGTTTTTGCATAAATAATACAAAATAAGAATGTTGCTTCTATAACCGGGTTTTAATGACAATGATCTGCCCATGTCAAATTTTTTTCACGATTTCTGCAGAAATGTGCGTTTTTTTGGCACTTTTTGGGCAGCACTAACGCAACACCAGAAACGCATGGTTCTTATATGCCTTTTCTTGCGCTCTATTTTTACCCTGCAAAAATAAACAAGAAAACGATAGCTTTCTGTCTTTTATCGCAGAATCTTTTTTTTGCGTTGTACTGCGTGTGTTTTTTGAATAAAATTTCATTTCAACATCCAAAATGGACTGAATATATAGATAAAACGTTTCCGCCAATACAAAAACGTTCTTTTTCTTTTTTCTTTTTTTCGGCTTGGTCCACTCTAGTACGCTTTCAAAAAAAAGAATCATCTCTTTGTTTCTGTTTGATCAGTTAATGAATCAATAGAAAAATAGCAACGATGATGTCGCTCGTTTACAAAAAGCAAAGATATTTTTGTGCATGAACGAAGTTAGGCAAAAGAATACTTTAATGTGATATATTTCCAGCATTCGAAGAGAGATTTTGTGGGGATTTTACTTAGCGTTTTGCAAAAAAATGCCTATTTTTCAGTCGGAAACATGGATAATTCTTTCGGTACTGTCCTGAGTTTACATGAAAGTTTGTAGCAAAAGTCACGACATATGTTATTTGAAAGAACATTTAATTCTGAGTGAGAATGCGTCATTTAAAAAGTTTTGAACAGAGATGGGCAACTCCAGCAGGAGCTGGAGTTGACAATTTCGGAGTTGAGTGGAGTTTTGGTGGAGTTATGCAAAATTTATCGGAGTTAGACTGTTTATTTGAGCAATATCGACGCTAACACAAATAAAAGTTCAGCGGTTGCTACGGAGTTCTACCAAGAGTTACATTGGTTGCTAACGGAGTTGAAATCGGAGTTGCCCATCTCTGGTTTTGAAACATTGGCATGGGGTTCCGGGAGATCCGACATTGGCGGAGTTTATAGGTTCGTTCCAAGACGTAATTCATACCTAATTATTCCAGAAATTACAAGAGAACCCTGAACGCTTTAGGATACAGACTAGAGACAACAAGGAATAAAACGGCTTATTTAAAAACATTTCAGATGCTTTAATATGCTCATGTTTCACCTTAATCACAAATTAAGCCATCTGCAGAGGCACCACATGTTTCCATACGTGGCGCCACATAGACCATTCGATGGTACTCGATGAGTACTTTCAATTCGTATATAATATATGTATGATCATCGATGTTTCATGCCAATTACAAATATTATATTGATAATATACGTTTTTTTATGTATGGATCGCTAGAAAACCTTTGAAAAGCCTCTCAAAAACTAACAGCATGGGGTCAAATCGTGTATATTTTGAAAGTAGACACTCCAGGCTATCTCTGCATGTGCTTATCTCAAAATCGATTTTTTGACGAAAATCGTCATTTCTGGCCATGAGGCCCTTAACGCAGCGGACAAAAATGTAGTCACCCTTTCGTATTTTCTCTGTATCCAAAGATTTTCAAACAGATTCAGAGTGCAATAGAAGCAGAGTACACCCTGAGCTACACTATCCATATTTTGGGATGTACATTAAATGAGAAATAAGATTTGGGAAATTAAAACATCTTTTAGTAGCAGACAAAGTTTTGTTTATTTCGGTTTATTTGCCTGTTGAAAGACCGTCCATAGGACTGCAAACAACGTGATTCAATAGACATTTTACCATCATCATTTTAGCAAACAAGCTTAGTATAAATAATCTTTTTTTGTTTATGTTCAAATCTGAATTTTTTGAGTAAAGGACGGAAAATTTCAATATAAAACTTTTCACAGTTAAATGTTAGTAAGAAACATTTTTAAGTACAGCATTAGGGAAGCCGTTAAAATTATGATCGTAGCAAACGGAGTAAACGTAGAATATAAAGAGCTTCCTTTGATGTTTGTATAAGAGAGAAAATATATAAAATCTATCTTTTCTTCTCCATTTTATTTATTTTTTTCTATAGATTGCTTTTATTAACTCTTACATATAACACATCAAAGTACATATTAACTGTCCTAATTAATTATAGATAATATGCATAGTCTATTTGGCCTTATTACTGCTAATATGGTTTTAAACAAACAGTAAGAATGATTTTTCTATCATTAGTCTATGTAATACCTGAACAAACCCACTATGACAACTGTAGTAAACTTTGATAAAAAAAAAACCGAGAAGAAGACGGGTGGTCGCTTAAGTAATAAAGACTATTTGATAACTAAGTAAACTTGCACTGTGTTCTGTAAAAATAAGTTAACAT
>CAJNOQ010003968.1:0-18623 GCA_905250885.1 Didymodactylos carnosus
CGAGAAGCATTCACAGATTTATTACAAAAAAGAAAACATTTAAATGGATATTGGGTTGGTAAACGAGCAAATATGGATGAAGATATATACGATACTGGTAATTGTTTTCTTTTTTAATTTTCTCATTGTTTTAGGATATCGAAGTTTCATTGAAAAATTTTTCATTCAAAAAACGTTCATTAAAAGGAAGTTCATTTAAAACTTTCATGAAATTCTTGTGTCATCAAAAACTCTAGGTCACAACCATTTTGTATGAGACATTTTAATAAAAGTTCCGGTACTTCCATTAAAAAAACGTTTTAATCAAAGTCATCTATTGTTTTTTCACATATTTTTACCTTTTCAGTTGAAAACTTTCTTATTATAATGGCATCAAATATCGTCAACTATTCACTATAGATTTTTCTTTCTATTTAGATGTTGAAACTGTGCATCCTGTTGAACTACTTGATGATGATCATTTCGCAGCTAAACGCGCATCTTACTTAATTGGAAAACGTGGAACTTATTTAGTAGGACGAGACACAGATAAACGTGCTTCTTATCTGATTGGTCGTAAACGGCGTGCACTACCAGCAGATCGTTTGATCAATGATCCAACGTATTAAAAGAAGACGATAAACACACATACACACGCACCAATATTAGTTTCTATCTAATATTGACCTGTTTTGCTTTTCGATTTCTTAAATGTTTATACCTACGAACAAAAATAACACTATCTTAGTGCACCAAATTAGTATTCGATCCATATCATCTATTCAACTTCTAATGTCTAAGGAAGTTAAAGGTTATATTTGCTTCTATTAATACAACGATAGAAATACAGTTTTATTTCAAGTTGTATCGATTTCTTAATAAATCATCTGTTGCTGACGGAAAACTGATATTTAAAGAAAAGTAAAATTTTTAAGGTAATGCAAATGAAACTATGAGTATTTAATGACGTATGAAATCTCTCATATCTGACCGATAATGAGGTTTTCTTGGTCTCAAACTGAACAAAATCTCTTGCATAACAGATGCTATAGCTAAGTCAAACGAACAGAAATCGACTTAGAAGAATAAGTATTCGGCGAGCATATCCATATGTGTCGAGGATGGGTTCCCATGTGGACTCATGCATTGAACGCATGCAGGTCCATGAGCGCCCATGATAAATGTCCACGTTAGAGTCGAAAATAAATTGCTGGATCCACGTGGCCAGGGTCTGGGAAAGGCAAAATTGTCCAGATGGGAATAACCTTGCGTAAGTTACTTATGTCTTAGTGTCGGATTACCCGTCTGACAGCATACCTAGTACGTTGTAACGTAAAATACGCCGACTAGTTCGCGTAGCTTTCGGAAACGCTAGTGCATGTGAGGATCTCAGACAATTGGGCAAAAAGAACTAACTCGGTGTGAGACTAGCCTTCTATCGAGAGATGCAGTTGATGACTAGTAACGATATGGATGACCATATTAGAAGCTTGTCAACTGCAGGGAAGATCTCGGACTATTGAAACTGCCATTCGGCAGCATTCTACACCGGTGACGATAGCCGTAAGAACCGGGGTAATCTTCCTCTTTCGTCATGAAGTTTTGAAATTATATTTAAGTCCTTAAAACATAAGATACAAAAGTGGTCCATTCTTTTCATCGAAAACAGAATAGTTCCACTGCTCAAACTTCTTGAATTTTTTGTAACAATGTTTATTCAATTGCTTGGTGTTTTTACCTTACAATATTTATCTAATTTAACTACACCATGTTTCAATACACTTTTATAACGGGTGGCCTAAAAGGAATTACAGTACTAGTATTTTAAATTTTTCTCTTCTTTCTTATAATTAAATGAATAAACTTTTCCACCAAAATATAGCGTGTTTAATTCTCTACAAAATATGTATTGACTGTTTTATTATAAAATCCGAAGGTGGAAAATGAGATGAGAGATCTTATGAAGTATGAAAATTCAGAAAAAATAAGTTAAACAACCATCTTTTTAGTTCCATTCGCTAAACGTTTGTAGGAGAAAGAAAGCTGAAGTAACTATCGTATAGGCCTTGGAAAGCTCTATCGTCCATTGATGATTAAAAATTGTTTACAGTTAGAACTGAGAGTGTAAGTGTAACGAAAATTCTTGAAAATTTTCTAAAAATGATGATTTTTTATCAGGAATTTATATCATACGATAAAACAAGTATAGTCTAGTCAAACTTGATCCGTTCAGATTCAACTTTTTTTCATTATGAAGACGATTAGTCTATATTGTAGAATCGGTAAAATTTGAAAAAAAAACTTCCTTTGTTATCTATCACACGTAGATAAGGCCAAAATCATTTGTTGTTTTCAACCGGTTTCCGATGAGTCGATCTTTGCGTCGAATATTTCCACTCAAAACAAATTTTGTTGCATGCCATGAGAGAGCAACTACACAAGTATACTCAACCCGCGCTCTGATGCTTGTGGAACCATTCGAAAAAATGTAGCTCTCTGTGGCAAAATTAATTATTTTTTCTGTATTTTCATACTTCATAAGATCTCTCATCTCATTTTCCACCTTCGGATTTTACAATAAAACAGTTAATACATATTTTGTAGAGAATTAAACACGCTATATTCTGGTGAAAAAGTTTATTCGATTAATTATAAGAAAGAGGAGAAAAATTTAAATACTAACACTATAATTCTTTTTGGACCCACCCATTAATATTAATGATGTTTCCAAGTATTGTGTTTACTTCATGAGCCTAAACACACAACACACAATAGATGTAATCGATAGTTGATTAACTATGAAGTAAAATACTGTATATTCTTTGGCAATTAACTGAATTTCAACTCAGCACATCATATACTCCTAGAACAGAAGAGAAAAAATGGGGTTTTTAGAATTCTGCGATTTTTCTTGCTTAATATCTGCGGTATAATCTGTTATCGTATAAGAACAATATTATTTTATTTAGTAAAAAAAAATAGGAGATATTTAATGTGTTGGTTGTGTTTGCAATTTTAATGCTGATAATTGAAATCCATCTGGTACATGTTTATGAATATAATGCAATAATTCACATTTCTTTTGTAAAAATCGAAATGATTCTAATTCGTAAATTGTACATATATTATAGATAACCGATTCATGAATAGTTTGTTTTTCTAATTGTTTTGGCGGTTGTGGATGTATTAAAAATTCAAATAATCTTAATGCTTCTTTCATTTGTGACATGTATAATAAACATACGCAATTATTATTTGTCGCTATTGTTTGTTCTTTTACATTCATTGTTTGAAATAAAACATCCAAAAATGTTTCATTACATAGATCATAATCATTTCTAAATAATGCAAATAGACCTTTAGTTAACAATAATTGTAATTGATAATCTTGATTATCATCACCATCAGTGTTCAATTTAATCGATTCATCCATAGCTTTTTGGGCATTTATTTCATCGCCAAATTGTAATAAAACACGAGCTATTAATAGATAAATAAAATGTTGATTTTTTTTATCTGATTTTGCTATTTGCTCTAATATATCAACAATAGAATCAATACGTTTCATAATAACATAACAATTTGATATTGAATATAATACTCTCAGACGTCTATGACACCATAGATCATTTATTTGTTTTTTATCATTTGTTACACTTATAATTGTATTGCACATCATTAATAAACGAAATAAACGATCTAATGAATCATGAGGTTTATCAGAGTAATAGGGCATTTCAGCATACAATAAACGAAGGGTAAATGGTAGAATTGAACCACCGTGTTGTTGATTAACATAGGCACGAGAATATAAATTACCAAACGATTCAAATTCAGTTTCAACTGTTTGAAAATGACGAATTTTTACTAGACAAGCAAATCGTATAAACCATAAATGATAATATTCTGCTGATTGTTGTTGTTTTTGTTGTTGAAAATAGGTTGTTGTCCAATCAATAGCACTACGCCAACATTGATTTGAGAGAAAATTTTCTAAATATTCAATTTTATTCATTTCTGGTTTTGTACTATCGTATACAGGAACATTAATGTTTGGTTCTTCTGTTGGAAAATGTTTATATGTCAATTGACGAACGGGATCACCGAGATATTTATCCAATGTTAATTGAGGAGTAATACTACTGTTACTTGAATCAAATTCTGCACACCAAATATCACCTGGTGACATTTTACTTAAATTTTCACGAAGATATGTTGCACATTGTGGATCGTAGGCAAACCAAACACTCTGTTTAATTGAAGAAGGAGAAGAAAAAGATGGCATTTTTGTAACTAGAATAAATCAAGGCACATGTATCATTTGAATACGCCGTGATAATTATAAATGAATAGAGAGCATACTTAACGTTCAATCAAAACATTCATAAAAGAAAGATAAATGAAGTTTAGTGTAAAAAAATGTAAATATGATAATTAATAACGTAATCAGAAACATTCGAATCAACTTAACTATTTTCACATAATGACAACAGATGTTCAGTGTTTCCGATTAGGATGGGCAAGGGTGGTCATTCTCCCAATTTAAGAAGTTTTTTAACCTGTCTGCCAAAAAAGTTTTGTCCTGACCACTAATTGTCTGTCAAAGTTTCAATTTCTTCAATGTGATCAAAAACAATCAGAAACTATGCACTTGTTATACAGCGAATCGTTTTCAAAAACAGTCACATGTTATACATGGACAGTCTCACATATCAGAGACGAGCTAATAGTTCAACAGAGATAGATTTTTGTTTTAGCACAATTATAAAACTGCGAAGCGTGCACAAGTTGAGTACTTTAACTGAATAAAATATTGAAAAGTTCTAACTGTATTTAACTAACTTGTTGTTTCTAGCAATCTGTGGCGACAAGATCATCCACATCTAACTTCGCGGTCACTTTTGGCTGGACTATTACACTTGTGACAAGAGTCTTAATAGTTTTTAGCGCATTCTTACATTCGCGCCGTGACTCTTGATCCAGTCCTATTCCTATAGCGACTTCGGGAAAAACGACAGTAGCGTCATGACCCACGCTGTCCGCGGCGAGAATCCCGAATGAACGCAACAGTTGACTTGGACTTCTTTGTAAAATCGGAAGTTGTTACTTCGACCGTTTGCTGGTGAGTGTCTAGAAATCTCAATGAATGACAAGTCGAAAGAGTAAACTGTATTTCAGGAACAAAACAAGCAGACAGCTGAGAACATTCCTTCACTAGCACAAAACGGTTAATTCTGGCAAATTTGAAAAAATGAAAGTCTGCAAAAGATAATAATGAATAAAAAACTTTTCTAACAATAAAAAGAACTTCTCTTTTTATGAACGCAGGTTGTCGACTAGAAGCTGGGGCAACGTAATATGTCTAATTCAACATTATTAGGAGCATATTATGCTTCTAGAGGTACTCTTATGGAAGGTACGTTTTAAAAAAATAATCGACATGTTTCCTTTTGTTAATTCAGGAATTAAATTGGCTACCATATGTTTAGCTAAATAAGGGTTCGAATCTGTAAAAGGATAATATCTCTCCTTTCTGAGTATTTGTAGTAAAACTGCTTTTATAAGTTTGTTTAAGTTTATCTTTGTTATGGTTTCAAAACTGTTAAATTTTTCATTTTCAGGGCTTATGCAGAAAGCTGGTATGTCCTAAGATTCTATTGAAAACACTTTATACAGTATTTATTAAGTATCAGACAGTCTTAAGTAAATCAATTATTAAATTAGCAAGATAAATGGCACCATAATATAAATGCGCCACAAAAGCAGTGTTAACTAAAGTTAATACTTGACCCTGGTCTAGCGACTATTGAAAAAAAATGCCTACGTTAAGTTGAGACGCACTAAACACAAAACACAAGTGTCAACGTGAGATAACGTTATCCTGAACGCTGTACGCTACTGTTTGCGTCTTGACTATTATATTTAAAACGCTCCGTACCAGTTGTAGTAGTAACAACTGATATTTTAAGATTCTAAATGATTGGTGAATTATTCGATCAATCGTTCTGTTCCAAAAGAGGTCGCAAAAGTTAAGCATTGTTCTATCTTGCCAAACTCATAGCGATTTGATTTAAGCAATGAAGAGATCGAAACGTACATGAATACGAAAATTATTTATACTCTTCGTAGTCTGTAGTCTGGTAATGCGTTTGAGAAAAACGTAACTCATTGAATTAACTCTAACACTAAGGGGTATTTCGATGGATCCTCGTCGGGTTCTTCCTCCAGGAAAATTAAATTTCGATTCAACTTAGGTAAATTCAAGCATAAGTTGGGGTTTTCCATGCCTTTAGACGCCAACAAAAAGTGTTTTGGAGGGGGTCAGAGACGGACGAGTACGAGTATACTCGAGTACAAAATTCCTAGTACTCGTACTAAGGACTTCTTTTAAAGAGTGTTCGAAAAAATACTCGAGTACTTCCCAAAAAGCTGGTGACCTTTTCACGTATTAAAAAATCGATTTTTTCGGAATCACTAGCTTCTTTAGAAAATGTTTTTACTAGAGTAACTCGAGTACTTTCCAGAAAATACTCCTACTCCTACTCGCACTCGACCCTCAATACTCATACTCGGAAATCCGTTTGCTCGCCCATTTCTGAGGGGGTTTTAATACGATTGTAATCGTATTAAAGAACCTAAGAAAAAACTTTTTTTTTCTACTACGTAGTTTTTTACGAAGTAGTAAGTTAAAATAGCATTATAAAGCTATAAAACATGCCTTTTTTAAAATTATGGTATTAGAACGCTATAGATTTATCTCATTACAACGCAATAGACGTAGCCTGTTGTGTTATAACGCGTTGTAAAGTTATTTTTCAGGAATTTATGGCGGTGTAAGTGGATAAAAATTTTCATTGTATTACAACTCTATAAATTTATAGTATTATAATGCGTTTCAATTTTTTATCTTGTTACAACGCAATTAAATTTGTCTACCACCTTATAATACGTTAGATTCTAATGTATTATAACGCGTTTAAGCTTTCTGCTTCAGTATAATGCGTTAGAAATTAATGCGTTATAATACCTTAGATGTTTTATCTAATTATAATGCCATAAATTTGAAAAAGTCTTTTATAGCGTTATAATTCATTAGATAATGCATATCATATTGCAACGAGTTAATATCTAATAGATTACAATGCATTATTCTTTTCTATCTCATTGCAATGAAATAAGAAAATGAAACGCAGTGTAACACGATAGGTATTAATGCGTTACAACGAGTTAGACAATATCCAAAACGAAAATACATGGTTTTCTCGTAAAGGACACATTTGCATAAAATTTTCTGAGACTGCCAATCAATTCCTCTCGAAAAGTTGGTCCGAGAAAAATTACTTTAACTATATCAGACATATACGTTACTGACTTGAGACTTAGGACATAAACTCCCACAGCATACTTATTACCACTGTCACGTATAGCGTTAGCCTGAACAGTTAATGCATTGTAATGCAATAAATTTATGTCGTTCAAACGTGTGAAGAACTTCTATAGCCTTACAATGAGTTAGAACGTGCATAATGCAATGCATTACAGATTAATGCGTTATAATGCGATAGGAATTTAGTAATCCCTTGTAACTATTAGCGCGTTAGTCGAATTTATAGCGTTGTAAATAATATGAGAAAGTCGTTAACAAAAATGCCTTATAACGAACGCTATAATTTCAATTTTTTGGCACGTAACGTGTTATGCTAATGCATTAAAGACATGTTTTTTCTAAATTTATCGCGTTATAACTTAATAGAAAAGCTAACATATTACAAGGCATTACGATATGCCTAACGCATTATAATCCAATAAATAGGAAAAAAAGATCCTGAGGATAACTAACTACTCCACTAAAAGAATTTGTTACTTGAGCACACCAGAAAAATGGAGTCGGCTTTGTTGGACAATTTTTTCTCATATCGTGCCAGAGAATACTTAAGCTTATACGTTTTCAAATAGTATCGATATTTTATTGCCTTAGAAACAATTTTGTAATAGAAAAAAATAACAAACTCCCTATCTGACCGATTATACGAAAAGCCTAACGGTTTTCAACTCTACTATACATTTTAGCTACGAGACTCGTTGAATGGGCTGATGAATGTTACTGGTAAACATAGTACTACTAACAGAATTTTCATCCTAAAGTTGTTTTTACTAGTTCCATCAAAGTAATAATTAGTTTTCAGGTTTCTATCTCAATTTTGCGCTGGTGTTCTATAAAACACTTTGATTTTTTAATACTTGTCATTTTTTTTCATTTAACGCACAAAATATTTTTCCAAAAACATTTTTTTCTAGCTAGGTGATTACTTCACTTGACAATTATTTCGTTGTTTGTTGTTGTTTATTTCTAGTATTACTTTTAATTATTATTCCATTGAAACTAAAAAAATTAAATAATGCAAGTCTTGTTCACGTATATTATGCTTGTATTAATAATAGTTTTAAATATCAAAATTGTAATGGCTAATAAAGATCGAGAAGCATTCACAGATTTATTACAAAAAAGAAAACATTTAAATGGATATTGGGTTGGTAAACGAGCAAATATGGATGAAGATATATACGATACTGGTAATTGTTTTCTTTTTTAATTTTCTCATTTTGTTTTCACATATTTTTACCTTTTCAGTTGAAAACTTTCTTATTATAATGGCATCAAATATCGTCAACTATTCACTATCGATTTTTCTTTCTATTTAGATGCTGAAACTGTGCATCCTGTTGAACTACTTGATAGTGATCATTTCGCAGCTAAACGCTCATCTTACTTAATTGGAAAACGTGGAACTTATTTAGTAGGACGAGACACAGATAAACCTGCTTCTTATCGATCAAAGTAATAATTAGTTTCCAGATTTCTAGACAGTTTAATATATTCTGCTCGTACCAGTGGCCATGTTGGAATCTGAAAATATATTTACATATACTAAACGATCTTTTATTCTCTGCTTGCGTTTGAATACCCATGAATTTATTTATCTGTATATTTTTCTATTTTTGAGGAGATATTTAATCGTTTGATCTTCTGACTTGTTATTTCCATTCGATTTCATTCTCATTGCTTATATATTGTCTTTTTGTTGTATTGTTCAATTGTTGAAAACATAATTCAATTGAGAAAGAAAAATATAGTAAATTTGACTTTTTTTTGGTCAATTTTTGCAATGAATTAGCATAAAACATTCTCAAAAGTTGTTAAGTTTACGCTATAACAATTTTGAAATGACAATCGGTCTTCTCTTTGACCAAGTAAGCGTATCCGGTACACAAAACAAAAAGAGACGAAATACACACACAAAATGTGATCGAATTAATCGAATAGATTAACTTCTGATGATTTTTTTGTTATGCCAATATAGTCTGGGCGTGAGAATGTCTTTAGATTACTAGAAAAGTATGACAATTTGCATAATCGCATTAGATCAAAAATATTGTTCCCTCCTACATTTCATCATCACATGTAGGATTTGCGCCTATCTCCTAAGAGTATTTTACTTCCAAAATGAAGCAAGATGTGATAATCGTCTATATAAAAAGGTCACACCAATATTAATTTTTTTTCTAATTGAAAAAAGTTGTTCTGCATGATGATTTTAGTTTATCAGATCTCTGCATCAGTGTGTATATTTAGATGAGTATGAGACAATTGATCTCATCTATTTCCATACGAAAGAATTTTGCTTTTGGCATGTAACGCAAAAGTAAAACACCGTTGTTTTCTTGTTAATCGGTTTCAGAAGTCAAAACGAGATTGACGAGGTGTTACATACACTTTAATTGAATGAAAAACAAAAAAATATTTATCTATAGTCAATTGAATCAAAATACAACTAATTCTAATCGGTTTAACTACAAAATGTGTGACATGATTGCCTCTGGTAGAAGAGGTTCATTATCTGTAGGAAATCTATAGGAATTAATATCATTTAGATTTGTGACTTTCTGCCGTAATTAACAATCTGTGCTGCATTCTCTATAATAACTGATGATATTTGTGCGGTCACTTAATATTCATTCTCACGCGTCTATCGGGAGTGTTTAAATGAAGTTTTGGAATATTTTTATCGTTAACTTGAAAAAGAGAAAGTCTCTTTATGTTTTCATCACATCCATTATCTTTCTATGTACATACACTCACTATACACTAATATTTTGACATCTATTGCGTTCTATATCCTGTCGGCATCGCTTTTTCTCTCAGTTTTTTTGGTATTTTATGAAGATGAAAAATATGGAACAGATAGACTTCATTATTGAAAATTTTGTTGTACACGACAGAAGAATAAGATCATCAAAAAGTTATTGTTGTGTTTTTTTTCGTAAAATAACAAATCTCATGAATAGAAATATGCATGCTAACCGTGTCTTAATCTGAGGCGCAACATATATGATGCAAACATAGTATGATTTCCAGCTTAGCAGGCAAACATCAAAATTTTCTTTCGAATTTAATTTTTTCATCGATAATTATCGTCTATCTAAGTGGAAGAAAACATTATTAACGAGAAATAAATGCTTTGAAAATGAAAAAAAAATCCCTTTTTAAAAGATATCTTTCAAAACTAATATTTTTCTGAAACTTTCATAGGTTAAAAAATAATTTATTCTCTTCAAGTTTAAGGTCATCTTGGCTGACTTTTTTCCTTAATGCGTAGCCAGCCACGAGAATGCTGATTTTGTGACTGATATGCGCTTGAATTCATTACGTTTGCCAACAACAAACAATAATTGACGTTTTAATCGATTTTTGAGCAAATTTTATAGTTTGAATTTTCTTCATTGTTTTAACAAAGATGAAAAGTTGTTAGTTATTATAAAAATCACTAGCCTGCTCAGCTACTTCTACTATTATTCAGTAAAAACTGAGAACGATTAATTTAAATTTCTTGGGTCTGCGAGAATGTACGCTGTAAAGATAGTGCAAGGTCTTCAACGGTGAAGAAGAGGAGAGATTTAGGGACAAAATTTTTAACTAAAAATTTAGTTTGTTTACAGATGAAGAATAAATAAGTTAATTTTAACCGATTTTTAGAATTTGCTTAAAGATGCGTCAGGGCAGGATAGTACATGTGCACCAGAATCACAGAGCTTGTCTAAGTAATCAAAACCTTTTTATAAGACACACAAGAATCGATCATCCTGTACATTTCTGTTCATGAGACAAGTAATTTGGAATAAAAGAGAGTTATGAATCCTATATCACACTTTTCTTGTACAAAGATCGAAACAATCACCTTACTTTCCCTCTGTAGGTGATTAGTGTATAGTGACCTACGCATTTTCCACAAAAAACATGTACACTGTAGTGTACAGATTTAATTTCAAAACGATCAATCATTTCTTTTCTTTTTTGACGTATACACACTGGCTATAGATAGATGAATAGAGAGAGATACAGATCTAATAATGCAATGTAATATAAAAGTATGGTACATTACTTTTTTCCCTCAACAAAGAGAATAGTTAACTATTTTTAGGATATATGTGGCGGTGATGATCGAGAGATAAAAATAAAGCTTGTCAATAAGCCTATTAGTTGGTGCTAACTAAAAGTTTAGGTTTTTGATACGTACAGATGTCAAATAACGGCAGTTCTTTATTAAAATGTGCTCATTTTACATCATTAACAATATGATTCAACAGTTTGTGGGCACGTATTTCTATGGTAAAGTGCACGTAGATAAGCATAGTTAAAAAATTTGAATGCTCTTTTTAATTTTTAATAAGTATGGAGAATTCTATTCATCCGATTATGTTATATCTCAAAAAATTTTAAAAACATGTATGTACATAAACTTTCGTATAATACTTTAAAAAAAGTTGCAAGAATGCTCTAGTATTGAATAGAGAATATTACAATTTTGTGTTAATATTCTGCATATTTAATTAAAAATTATTTTTCATATAAGTTTACTAGTTCTCCATTCTATACTAGATAGAGAGAGTCTATAGTGATGCAACGGTTCGGTTCATTTTTGAAATAGATATCAGACAAAAGATTGAAAAAAACATTTTTCTTCGCTCAGCTGCACACCTCTACATTTTTCTTAAAAAATTTTGGAAAAGTTTATCATAGATATTTTAAACTAAAAGCAAAAAGCATTCTAATTCACCAATATTGCACTAGATTTCTCTTCTTTAGGTTAGATAATGTGAAACAATCTCATTTCAATAGGGGATAAAAGGACGAGTGTACATAAAATTGAGCAGACATGACAACTACAAATCATATTTGACGAGAGAAAAGAAAACACACCAATCAGATTTTTGTTTTCTTCTTCATTCGATTGTTCAGCCAAAGAGAAAATTCTAATTAAATGTCACTACCTATCACTTCTCATATACAAATATCCTTTATTCATTTTTTTTTAGCGTTCTTTTTTTTTGTCTGTATGAATGCAACTACTATTTATAATTTATATGACAGTTCTACACATCATCATATCATAATTTCTCTCTCTCTCTCTCTCTCTCTCTCTCTTTTAGCTATCTAATTCATCATTTCGTTTATTATGATTGATCATTTCTTTGAATCAATAGGAAAAAATAAAGAGTCAAAAATGGAAGCACAAGTATACTTCTTTTTTTTTTTGTTCCTCATTTCCTTGTTGCTGAGACTGGCATATTGTTTCTCTTCTTTTTTTTTACTTTATTTATTATGATCGATCTCCTATTTCAGCATTGTGAAGTAATACAGTACAAAAACCTCCTCTCTTCTATTGTTGAAAAAAAATCTATTTGTACTTTTATTTTTTTTTTCTTTATATTTAGATTGATGAGTATATTGAATGTCCTTGTCTTGTTAAAGCTCCGTTTAGTCCATCATATATAGATAAATTTATTTGTTGTCTATCTTGATGAATCGATCTATTCATATTAATAATAATCATATTGTAAATAATTCTATAACTCGACAACAACAACATCATGTTAATCATTCGCATCAAGAACAAATACTACAAAATCATCCACTCACATCGTCATCAACCATTTCACATCAACATCATGAAGAATATGCTACTTGCACAAGTAAAACATCGCTCTCTATTGAAAATACAAATTATTCACTAGACGAAAATTATGATTGTATATATCCTCAAAAATGTTTTAAATCTTCGCCAGTTATCAATGCATCTTCACCATCGTCAGACAATATTTATTTTTGTAACAAAGTTCTATATTTAACACCAGATGAAACAAAATTGAGACAAAAAGATCAGTCATGTACAACAAATAATATTTTGTACAATTCATCAGATTATCCATATTTATCAAGTGATACTGATATTAATTGTTCAACAAATGATAATTATTATTCACCATCGACATCAACAGCAACAGTAGCTATAAAAACTTCATCATCATTAATTGATGATCAAACTACTATTTATTATAATGATTATCCTAATACAACAGCAAATCGTTATAATCAATTTTCTATCGATACTACTCCTAATTCATCATGGTTAACATCTACCGAATCCAATTATCCTGTACAATCATTTGAACAACAATACAGTTATTCAACAACAACAGCCACAACTTGTGATAATTATATTAATACGCCAAAAGTTTATAATATTACTGATACAAATAATTTGAATATTAAAGATAATCATAGTTCTGATTCTTTATCATCATCGTCATCGTCAACGCACAATAATCATTATGTGACACAACAACCAGCAAGAGAGAGATCAAGTTCAAATCAAATAGCATTACAACAACATATTAGTGAAACACGATATAAATGGATGCAAGTCAAACGAAATCCAGCTAAAACAGCAGGTAAATAAAATTTAACTGAATAAAGCATAGAACTGGAAGATTTTCTTTTATCAGAAATGTTGTTAATAATGTGTACAAAAAATGACTTTAAAGAGAGAGAGAGAGAGACGTTTTTCAATTCAAACTTCAAAGCACCAAATGATTTTAGAATAATAATCGGCAACAAAATTATGATTAATCTTGCGAATTCTATGAGAGAAAAAGTACTTTCTTATTCTTAAAAAAATGATGAATCGATAAGCCAATGCACTACTTTCAGTCTCATGGCGATAGTTGTGTTGTACACTGTAACTGCTTTTTGATTTTGCCTAATCAAAAGACTTTCTCCCGATTTTTTTTGAGGATGAAGTCTAGATTACAGTAGTAGTAACAACGAGAAATATTCTTCCAAAACTTTCTACCGTCTACTCTCAAAAAACTTTTACTAAACCTACTTTTTTTCTTCACCATAGCACTGTTCGTTTGTTTGTAGTTTATGAGAGTAATGCAGGTGAGTGAGATTAGATCTTTCATGCCTAGAATTTCTTGTCATTCAATAGTATCTGTTACTAGCCAATTAAACTAAGAATGTTTTGCTATAGTGCGTATGTATAATTAAAACAAAATAGATCAACGTCTGAAATCAAGTATAGCGAACAGTCAGACAGATACATATATCAGATAATAGTATATTTTTTTAAACAGAACAAAATAGAAGGAATGGTATGTTGTGTTTATACTAGAAAGATTCGATCTAATTTTTATTTTTATTTTGAATAACAAAAAGAATCAAATGCACAAGTGTTTTCGTCTCACTCTCTACATGAGAAACGATGTAAAGCATGTAAAAAAATATCTAAATATAAATGTTAAATAAAACTAAAGTATAGATGAAACTGAAAACAGTATTTGACGATAAAAAAATGAAGTATCTAAAATAAATGTAGACTTCATTGAATGCTCTCATTTTACTGGTTGATGATCATAAACTATTTCATTTACTAGAAGATTTTCTTTTTCATCCAATAAAAAAAGAAAAATTGTCGGCTACTTTGTCTCATACTCATAAGAAGATGGATTGAGTTTCAATAAATTCTAACATCTTTCTCACGCAAATGCTCTCACATAAAAAATAAAAAGAATAGAAAAATATTTCCTATACAAATAGACACAATGTCAAAACTAGATCAGATTTTTCTTTTTTTTTCTTATTCGAACACAATGATAAAAAAATTGACAAAGATAAATTACATGTTCATGTATACATTGAAAACCGTTGAGAAATTAGATTACGTTAGATATACACACATACATATGACAGTTTATGAATATTTTATCGAAATTATTGTGCATCCAATAATACAATTTTTGGTGTTCATTTGAACATCTATATTTATCATAGCTAATCTATTGGACTCTAAATATGAACACAGCAACATAGTAGCATTTCTTAGCATAGTCTTACACCTATGAAAATCGTATATATATCTGTTACATTGTAAATTGAATAAGGTACTTTCATTTCTAATGAAATATCATAGCCAATCAAAATCAGCTATTTTAGTTTATTTCATTGAGGCAGACCTAATATATTTTTGAGTCTGTGGTGTGATGTGCTTTTAATAGAAAACTTGTATCTAGACAACAATTACTAGAAGAGCAGTAGTAGATACGTTTGTGATTATGGACTAATATTTATAAGATATTATAGATACAATAGTTTTATCAGTTAGGCTTTGGTGATGATTGTTTTTTATAATATTTATCTCTCTTAATCATTAACGAAAGTGAAAAAATAAACAATGTACAATGTGCTCATCATCTGTCATCGTCAATATAGTGCGATATAGTTTTCAATTTATTTTTATTGTAGCGAGAAAGAGAGAGAGAGAGAGGCAGAAGGAGAAAGAAACGCTACAAGATGTTGTCCAATGATATGATTAGAAGATGTTCTTATTGTTTAATATTCAAAATTATATGCTTTTTGATGATCCAATATTGTGATAAGTACTTCAAACAATACAAAAACAACTCTATCAAACATGCGGTGAGCATCTAAGAGATAAGGACAACAAATTGATATAAGAAGTTTGTATGCTACTCTACGTTCAATAGCCAAATGAAACTGAAAATTGCAGTTGAGAAAGCTAAATGGAAAAATATGTAAGAATAGTGAAGTTCACAGGAAAAAACTTGTTAGAATAGT
The DNA here is from genome assembly GCA_905250885.1 of Didymodactylos carnosus. NCBI lineage: Eukaryota > Metazoa > Rotifera > Eurotatoria > Philodinida > Philodinidae > Didymodactylos > Didymodactylos carnosus. The sequence goes on from CAJNOQ010003968.1 coordinate 15,956, forward strand.
ACTGATGATTTTTAAAAAATCTGCCATTTTGTAATTTTAACGGAGTTTTACGTACGTGTCTAAAATAAATTTAAAAAATATTCTCTGAAGAGAAAAGTGAAATAAAATATAACGTATAGGATCAGATCATAATTTTGTCACTATTGAGATATTGAAAAAAAAGGAAGATTTTGCGCATTTGAATGCTTCAAACGTATTTTCCTTCTTATCGTTTCGATTAGTCAATATCTCAATAATAATTGTCCTAACTCGTCACAAAGAGTGTATTTCTAATCAGTAAAATAAAAATGAAGAAATAATACTTATAATAATAAAAATAATAAAAAATAATAGAAATAATACAAAAATGTACACAAAAATCTATACCCTCATTTTTATTCTTATGGCCCAATAGTCTCTCTCACTCACTTATTTTAATCAAATTTCTCACCGTTATGATTGAAAGGTAATATTTCATTGTCATAACGGTTCATTAAATCAAGGATACGAGCATTTCTATTAACACATAATTTTTTCCGTGGGATTGCTGATATTGTTGCTTTTTAAACATTACCTTGTCGTTGTCTATCCATATTTCAGTAACATTCCAGTAACAATCCATTATATTGCACCATAATTCGTCTATTTTTTTAAAAGAATAAAAGCTGGTGCAGTCATACGTTGAAATAGATGTAAAGTTGAATATTTTTCATTTTTTGTATGACACCGCGTCATTGTGGCAATGATGATACGTTAATTGGATGAGGTGTTTGAATCTTCACTAATTCCGAACGAAATACTTTTCTGACTGATGCAGGTTCTTCAGTATACGTCTTTTTTAAATTTCTGCGAAATTCTATACGTTCATTCCGTTTGTAATTGGGTTGATGGTTGTGTTCTGTTGAAACGATTGGTAGCACTTCGGAACCTTTCTGAACTGCATGACCAGTGCAACGTGAATGGCTGTTACAACGCCAATAGATGTGATTATCACGAATTCTATCCTGTAAATAACGATATCCTAAAAATAACAAATATGGCTAACTTTCTCGTTGTTTAGACAAATGAATACATTTGTATTATGAATAATAAGTCATTTGTAAGTTAATAATTTTTTGTGTAATTAAACTGAGCAACATACAAGTACTAAAAGATCTCAACCTGCTTTAAAAACTATATAATTTTAGAAAGCTAATCAAATAATCTACGTAGCTGTTGCATATTTTTTATCACATAATTAGGAATCGATACTCTTTCAATTTCAACTTCTTATTTACATCATTAATTAGGAATGTATGTTTTTTATGGCATATATCTGAATATGTCCGCGAATTAAGAAAATAAAGTGTCGACAAGTTGAAAATTTTAATAATTTTGACTTAATAAGAGACCAGATCATTTTTCTTTCTAGGTAAACCAACTGACTATAATTATCAAACACCAAATATCATTAATAATCTTAATTCAAATACTGGACGAACAAATTTTACGAATAAACAATTAACAGAATTAGAAAAAGAATTTCATTTTAGTCGATATTTAACACGTGCAAGACGAATTGAAATAGCAGCAACATTAGGTCTAAATGAAACACAAGTTAAAATTTGGTTTCAAAATCGACGAATGAAAGCAAAAAAACGTTTACGAGAATGTAAGTAAATTTTTCTATGTGTACTGATTTTAGATTTACAAAACAGAGAAAACAAGTGTTAGAAATCATCTTATTCTCAGTTGTAGTTTGCAATTAACGAAGCGTATAATATAAATTTTTCGCTATGTCTTCTCGAGAAACTATTTCGTCAACATTTTCTAATAAAACTTTGTTAATTGTTTATTTAAGCTGATGTGGTGTCATTTGAATCGAATTAAATTTGTTATTGCATTATAATATAATTTGATGCATTAAATATCACTTTCAATGACGTTTTATAACACAAATAGTACAATAATGAAGCAAATTTTATCCAACGCAATATTTAAATTCTTCGATGACAATCCATATCAGAATATAAATGTCAATTTTTGTACATTCGATTCTCGTGTAATAATGAACGATGCCATCACTAGTATATCTCACAACTCCATATATTTCTTTATCTCTTTTGTTGTTATTTGTTCAAAATATTTATTGTATACGTCGTTATGTTGCGTACTCTCATTTGAAACCAGTATTCAGGCACTCATTATAATATTTCATTTATTCTTTTGTTCGTCTATTTCGCTGATTAACAATACCAAAAGAAGACTTGAAAGACGCATCACAACAAAGTATAGAAATGGAAACTGGACAACAAAGTTCCAATATTTTGAAATGTCTACGTATCTGTCATACGTCTAGTATATAAGCCAAAATTTGCCTTTTAAAACTTTTAATTTATCGTGTCATCAATAAATTAGTGGCACATATTCAAACTGAGATAACTGATTCTGTAAAATTGATAAATCTACTGAAATAAAGGGAAAATATACTTTTGATCACCAGATTCTTCAGCAAGTTATAACATTTCATTATCTCTTCTCTGTTCATCGTCTCGGTCATGTTGCTCTTCTTCTTGTTTGTACATATATATTAGGGCGGGTCAAATTGTAGGGAGCAAAAAAAATCGATGTTTTACCTATCCTAGCGGTGTTCTACGGGTCGTTTTAAGAAACTTTGCCCAAGGAACTATAGCTCTATCGTGAAAATCGA
>CAJNOQ010003969.1:0-18620 GCA_905250885.1 Didymodactylos carnosus
TAAATTGAACAAAAAACTGTTATGAACTTTTCAAAACATGCCCCAGCCCTGTAACATGTCTAGTTTTAAAGATCTGATAGAAATATTGGCAACTACTTTTCGATTCTGCAAAGTTTAAATGTGTAAAAAGTAGTTGCCAATCAGATCTTTAAAACGAGACATATTACAAAGCTGCGGCATGTTTTGAAAAGTTCATAACAGTTTTTTGTTCAATTTACGATGTGTTGCAGCTGTCTGCATCGTTTGGTTTACGATTTCTAGAGAAAACAAAATGATGAAAAAACGTTACGGAATTTCTTTACGGTAGCAGAGTTAGCTGACCATGCCGTATGCCACTTTTTTTCTGAAGAACGGTACAACGATAGTTTACTCATTAGTCTTTTTTGAAAGGCATCTACAACTTGGCAAAGACGAGTGTCATTCCAGTTATGGCGATACTTCATGAATTAATGAGTTTCATTAGTACTCGTTTTTGGGGGTTAGGCATGAAATGCTAACTGGAAATTTACGAAACTGAAATTCAAAAACCGTCGTCGGAGATGTCATACTTGAACGACGAAACATATTGAACTGGAAACTTTTCCATAATCTGCAAATATGATCTGTTGTATTTCACGAAAGTTTTGTTCAATCAGATACACAGTGAGGAATAAGCTGTTCTAAGGAAGGAATTTAGAGAGGGATACTTCCACGAAGGTCCGCCCACTTTTTAAGAAACTAAATATCGGCAAATTTTACTATGCTAGGTTTGCAGCCTGTTTGTGTGGAGTTGTGTAGATATGACCTTCACCCAGTAGCTGAGTCATTTAATAAGCGCGGCTCCCTGTAGACCAATGGTAGAAATGGACATTTTAGGCTGTTTGCTTTAACATTTTAAGCTTACTGTACTTTTCCGAGAAAGTTCGAAGAGTTCTGAATGTGATTATCAAAAAGAGCATCCAAAATACTATTTCACCCGGGAAATAAAATATTTTTCCTCTAGCGATCAATAAAAATTTCGATCTGGGGACGTACGCATTCTAGCTAAATACATGAGATTTTATAATAATAACAGACTACCAAAAACTTGATGACATCTGAGCATTTTTTATGAGAAGGAAGCTCATTTGTATTCTATTGAACGACAAAAACATTAAGTTTTTATCATTCTTCGTTGTGCTATGACATGCTCTACAATGTGTTCTGTCCTTTCACTTTTCAAAAGAAGTTCCCTGTCTAATGTTATCTGTAATACTAAAATGATACTCGCCCTTGAGCGGTTTCAGCATATTTTTGAAAAAAAAATATATCGAACTGAGATAGGGAGTAAATTATCTATAGTAAAAATTTCAATCCGATTATATCATCTTTTCGAGAACTCGTAATGTGACTGGATGATGTTTTCAGAAAAAATCATATAAGAACATGTCAGAAAATTCTAAGCAAAAACACATCAATCGATTCTGTTTCTAGTATAAATCTGGAGTCAATCGAACCTTTGATTCCACCTTTTGCAATATGATTAACAAGAGGGGGTATCCCTAAAATGATATATGTAAAGGCTCTGAAGTAATTTATCCTCGAATTTTATTTCAAAGATGAAAATAAAATAGTTTACTATAGATAACTTTTTATGTCAAACAAGGATCTCAGATTGATGAACTTATGCGACTTTTCCATGTAGTCAAATTCTTATACATTAGCCGAAAAAACGTAACATTCAATTCCTTAATGTTCCTTGTTTCCTAAAGTAATCTTCTTAAACAAAAATCGATCGTCAGTATCCAGCGAGCATTATCTATGCAGATTACAAATGGGAACACATTATACGAGCTTAAAAAAATGAAATTCAAATGTAGTGACTGAACAGATATTATATATATTCATGTGAAAGGAAGCGACACCATTATCTCACGATCAGAATAAAGTAAAAAGCAAAAGTATAATATTATCTGATATTCTCACGATAATATACACATTCTATACTCTTTTTTTTCTATCATGAGCTTTTCTTAGTTTAACCGGTTAGTGAACAACTTTCATAATGTATGCTCAAAGTAGGAAAAAAAACGTGTATAGAATGTGTATATTATCGTGAGAATATCAGATAATATTATACTTTTGCTTTTTAGTTTATTTTGATCGTGAAAAATGGTGACGCTTCCTTTCACATGAATATACATAACCAATTTTCAGAACCATACAATAGTTACTCTTCATAGTTGGAACAAATAGTCTTCAGATAGAGCAGAATACTTAGTGAAAGCTTCGAGTTTAAAGAATATTCGTAGACTAAGTGATGAATTCTTTTGGCATAATGGCTTTGAATTTCAAAAGTGACTATTGATCGTAAAATAGCTTCATTTTAGTAACTATTAAGTGCCAACAAACAAAATTTATACTGTAGAAAGAGAAGAACCAGAACTATATTTTGGAAAAATTTCTTTCTAGCATATGTTAAATAAAATGAAGGATAATTCAAAGAGAACAAATACATTTTGAATGACTTGTTTTTTCTGTTTCAGAGCAACTATTAATTGCTGTTAAAATTTTTAGTCTAATCAGAACTCTCAATATCCACACTCAGTCATTTAATATCAGCACTATTCAATGCTTATTGTTGATTGACATCGATCGCTTTTAATTTTTGTAATGAAAATGTAGTTTGATTTTTTTCAGATGTTAATCGTCTTTTTACTGGGACGTTCTGATTATATGTTGTTGTCTATTCATTGATTATGGATCAAAATAATCAAGACACAAATAATATTCTATGGAATGGTGCAGGTGGTGGTTATCCCGATGGAGGAAGTCGAAAACGAGGGGGAAATGGTTTATTATCTAAAATTCCAAGTTTATTTTTTCCAGCTATTATTTTGCTGGGATTTTCATGGGTGTTGCATACCCTAGCCACGTTTATTCCCTATTGGTCAACATTCCGTGGTGTCAGTCATTCAAGAGCAGGTAAGGAAATGTGTAGTTTTGTGTAAACGAAGATATGCTTGATTTAAATGATGAATGTTTGAAGGTTTATGGAGTGCTCGAGCAAACAGTACGATGATACAAAATTTTTATTTTCCCCCTGCTTCACCTCAAATTCAAAATTTGATAAAGTACTCATTTACTAGTGCATCAACAAAAGGTTGGTTCAAAAAGTGTTTGTTTATAATGGATAAAATAACAATCATTCTATTTTGTTTAGCCTATATTGTTACTGTTCAGTTTTTGATGACATTCAATTTCGTCTTTATGTTGATTGTTCTGGTATTGCTATTCATGGATCTGATATTTTATGAACGAATGGGTCGTGACAGCTTTTTACAAGGTGAACAAAATTCATCTGAGACAACACTAAAATATGGGCTCTTATTGTATATTATCTATGTTTTTGGTATGTATACTTTTTTTTTGTAATCTTAATTTTTTATCTGCACCCAAATAGTCATCCTGCCTATTGAATTTTATATTGAAATAGAAAATGATCATGTAAGCGCATTGTATAGAACGTAGTGTAATTTATTTTGAGACCAAAATACTACAATACAAGTGTATTTCTGTTTGTTTATTTGCGATTTCAGCTGGCACTAATTGATTTTATAATAACTGTCTTTTTTATTGATAGGTGTCTTTGAATGGGCTGCGTGGATCACCTACGTTGGTTCTCGCCACGATAATCGATGGCATATGCATGTGTCATTTGCATTTACTGTCATCGTTTCCATATTTCTAATTGTACTTATTTTCATGTTCATTATTGAATTTCTTAAAAGATTTACGTATGTTACTTCTTACCTCCGATAGTTGTGCCGGTATTCAATATGCCTAATATATGTTTCAGATTAAATCGTAAAAACTGGACAAATTGGTATGGACAATGGACAGAATGGGGTCTTTTCATATTTCTGACAGCTCTTCTATTCCTGTTAATTGCCATTTGTTGTCCAGAATGGGCTTATGCTCGTAGTAATTCTCATCATACATTTGCTGAAGGAGGATTATTTAAACAATGCAACATGACAACTGTTTACAAAAGAAAGCCAAGTCCAACAACTCAGTGCACTCTATCTAATAGTTCCAGCAATCGATGTAAGTAGATACAACTTCTGCAAATACACATACTTTAATTTATTGAACATTTTTAGCATGGATCAATACTGCACAAGCTTTTTTCTTAATAGCTTATATCGTTGGTATTCTGCTACTTATTGCAATGGTTATATTTCGAAAATCATTTCAACATGATGAAACCGGTTATCGTACAGCAGTAGAAGAAAGATTTAAAGTTCCTCAGCCCCTCTTCAGTTATATTGTCGCTGGAATTATGATCGGGATTTGTTGTATGTGAAATATCACCTCATAATTATCATAAGGTTTAAAAGTGATATATCTTTTATTTCAGTTTTGTTTTCATTAATTGGTGTATCGGTATTTGGCAGTTTTATATTTGATAAAACAGGCTATCGTGCAAATTGGGCATTTTTAATAGTCATCTTTGCCATGATACTATTTCTTATCGCTGGAATTATGTTTATTTTAGATGCTGTACACAGCTATAGACAGTAAGTAATAATGTAAAATAATTTTGCAAAATGTTTGACTCAATAATATAAACGTGTCGTTTAGAGCGCTAAATTCAGCCTCTGGTATAGAAAAATTTTTTTTTCCTGCTCCTTTGAACCAACGTGTTCAGTCCATGGCTCCGCTGATTCCACCTCAATTCCCACCAACAATGATGGGACCGTCTACTACTCCCGGGTTAACCATACCGAATGGCTCAACAAATGTTGCTTCATCTGGTTTCCCTCAATTCAATGATGCAGGCTCTCGTTCGTTTCAGTTGCTACCGGTTAATAATACAGGTGCCGCTCCCGTCACTCAGGCACCATTTGGCAATTATTTCAACGGAGGAGCCGATTTTGGTCCAAATGCTCATCTGGACGAATATCAATCAAATAATCAACCAGTACCGAATGACTATACATATCCAAAAACAGGAGGTGGTAATGCATATCCACAAGCAAACGGTGATAATGCATATCCACATACTGGTGGCAATGCATATCCACAAGCAAACGGTGATAATGCATATCCACATACTGGTGGCAATGCATATCCACAAGCAAACGGTGATAATGCATATCCACATACTGGTGGCAATGCATATCCACAAGCAGATGGTGGTAATGCATATCCACATACAGAAGGTGACAATGCACATTCATATACAGATGGCAGTGCATATCCACAAACAGATGGCGGCAATGCATTGCCTAATAATTCCTCTAGGGGTTTTGGACCACCGGTTCCATTTACATCGACGAAAAAAGGAAATGTTCGTGAAACGGTTCCCGTCATTGAGCTTCTTCGTCGTCATTTTGTCCAACAACAGCGTCTTAATTATAATCATGAACGACTACTTGAACGGTTTCAACAAATGAAAACCCCATTACCGTCCGAGTTTCGTACGTATGGCGTGTCAACATTACCAGGACGAAATTATGATCGATGGATAAACACCAATCGTTTATCTCAATTATCGCGACCACCGTCGGGAACATCGTCAGAGACATATCGTTATCTTGGTGAGGCAGGAGGACCGGCATGGGCAAATGAACCATTTTACGGTGAGCAAGAAGGAAGTGCAAATAGCGGATTTGGAAGATATACAAGAAATGTAAGTTCCATAATGCAAAATCGGGCTCAGGACTCACAGACGGTCGGCTCATATCAACCTGCTGATATTCATGATGAATCGTCTGGATCCATACCGAATTATATTAGACCAGTGTTTAGTCAAAAGAAATCTAATTTGGATGATAATGATCAATCAGATGAGGAAAAATCAAGTAAGTCGTGCAGGTGGTTTAAAGTCTCGATATTTATTGTAGTCGTTTAGATGAAACCCGGAGTCCTCCGCCAGGTGTTAAAAAAGGCTACATTTCATATCCGGCTTGGAAGCGAAAATATCAAGATGTTATACCAGTAAATCCATTTTTATACAATGTACGAACTAGTCGACCAAATAGTACATATAATTTGTACAACGGGTCTCACGGGTTATCAACAGCAACTCCCACATACGAAGGTCGAAATGCTAGTTCTGTATCAATTGATTCAACATCAACAGAAGTACAAAAATTAACAAAGAATCAACCATATCATCATTTACAGCAATCCGATGCAGAAAATGGACAAACAAAAGTTGATGATACACATAAGCCATATAGACGTGATACATTAGAATTAATTGAATCAGGTATGAATATTAATCGATCTGAATGTGATATATAATTAAGAAGACTATTGTTGTTTTAGCACGTGATAACGGTCCAATAGTCGACAGTCCACCTGATTCACCCATTCGAAATAGACGCAAAGGAAGTGATAGTCAAAGTATTAATTTTAATAAACTAAGCCCAACAGTCACTACACACTCACGAACTGATCCAGTATTTCCACGGACACAACCTGTATCTTCGAAAACTAACCCAACTTCTTCCCAAACCCCATCGGTGTCGACGCAAAAACCCAATCTAGCAGTAGCTGAGTCAGATCAAAGCTCGATTAAGGACACAGCAGACAACATAGCGCTCAGTATGTATTTTTAAAAACTACATTAATAATCGTCTGAGTATTTTATTCCTACTTTTAGCAGCAAACACAAGTGATGAGTTTCTATCGACTCCCAAATCTACGATACCAAATGCGCCACCTCTACCGTCGAAAGGCTCTGATGACATTTCAAGTGAGAGTGGTAGCGACGATGAAGAAAATAAAAAACGAAAGGAACGACGAAAAAGGTTCGTACTTTGACCATTCGACCGACTAGACAGCATATATTTTAATAAAAACTAAACGGTACGACCGCGTAACTCTACTACTGGAGTGAAATTCTAACAGAAAATTTTCACATTTTGTCCTACTTATAGTTTTTCAACAAAAGAATATTTAGATCTGTGTAACATTGATAATTGTAGAGTAAACTGTTATGGNATCAAATGAGATGTTTCCATGTGATCTTTCGTTTAGAAAATGCAAAGAATATACGAAACACGCTTTTTCAACTTTATGTCAAAAAAGTAACGTTTCTTATGTTCTTTGCATTTTCTAAACGAAAGATCACATGGAAACATCTCATTTGATCCATAACAGTTTACTCTACAATTATCAATGTTACACAGATCTAAATATTCTTTTGTTGAAAAACTTTAAGGCCTCCCCCGGGTCAGAAACTTATATCAACCCAGATAGGTCCGATCTGAACCAAACTTTCAGGGAATGTTGACCAAGTCAAAGTGTGGTAACGAAATTTATTTTTGGCGCCACTTGGAATCATTGATGGGAGGACGCCACAATAAGGATCAGAAATAGATATCTACCACGAGCAAGAATTCTCATTCCAGATATATGATCGAGAGCTGGGGCTGTTTTTGTTTTGCAGTAAACACCTATGGCTAGGAGTTGACAGAGCCCGATTTTTGAATTTCTCGTTTACTGATTTCTGGTCCTTAATAGAACTTTAAAGTCCGCAAAATCCTCGGAAGGTTTCTTAGAAATCCTCATTTCTATAAAAAAATAGAAGCATAATTTAAAAATCAGATTCTATCAAGCCCTAGCTATAAATGTTATCTACAAATCAAAAAAACAAAAATTTTCTGCGATTTTATCGCTACCGAAAATTCCTGCGCGTGGTGAAATCCTGAAGCTAAAAACAGTGTTGAGAAAAACGTAAAATAAGTTTTGATTCTGTTAAATGTGTGTTTAGTTAAAAACTGTTTGAGCGTTAAATGATTTGTTGATACTTTGCTATAGGTTATTGGTCATAGCGAATCCAATAAACATGTGTGGCACATGCGTGCGCTTATGCAATGCAAGTGCAACAAAGCGGGAGAGGAGGCTTAAGTAGAACAAAATCTGAAAATTTCCTGTTAGAAAAAAAGCTTTACTAATAGTCATACAAAATTCATTAAATTAACAACCAAAATGTATATTTTTGAGGCAGCTGGCTTTTTTGAGCGATCGACATGATTTAAAAATCAGTAATTGGTGCATAATAGAACACAATAATCTATATATATTTTGAAATTTTTTGGCGTTTCTTCTGAGAGAACAGAATCTTGAATTTTGCTCTTGAGTGATGGCTAACATATTTCTTTTTCTAGAGCTGCTGAGGGTCTAAGTGTACATCGAAACAGTGATGAGTCGTCGTCTGATGACGATACAAAAAATGAACCCAAAACAATGCAAGAAAAACAGGCACAATTAGCGCGATTATATTAAACGATGATGGAATCTATAAACTATATTATTTCTGTTCTCTCTCTTTGAAAGTGTAAACACTTTCGAAATACTATATTTTTGTGTTTTGTTAAGAAGTTAAATTTTATTATTCTTAAATAAACAAAAAGCGATTAGTGATTATAGCAAGTTTTTTTCTTTTCATCAATAAACTAGTATGCTACTGTATATTATAATTCTATTCGATGCTTTTCGCTGCCAATATGTTTTACTAAAAAATTAAGAAAATAGTTAAAAATACATTAAAAAATGCCACACATAAACCCTGTACAATCGAATGTGGTAAGTTGAAATCTATCATTGCAATAATTGAGGCGAAACTAAAGAATGATATAATTTGAAACGGTGCGTGCACTCGACAATCATTTACCTATACCGTCAATAATGATTCTACTAGTTAGTAAAACGAGTTGTTGTATTGAAGTTGCAAATAGAGATGTTGTGATCTTTTTCAATTTTAATCGTGAATCTCTGAAGTGTGAATAGATAGAATTTTTTTCAGTTGCCAGGCGGTTTTTTTACTTGTAATTTTGCACTCATTCAATAACAAACTCCTCACCGACACCGAGCCGAAATTCGGTGAAAGACACTATTAGACCAAATACGGAATACAAATAAAAGATTGCAAGATAAAAAATTGTGCACTTCACATAAAGGCCGAAGAAAAGCTCGAGGTTCATAACATCCTTAGTTGTAAATATTATTTCGCTAAACAAAAATGGGATCAGATTGTTTAGCTAAAAATAGCTTCAATTCTTTATCAAAATAATACAGTTATATATAAAATCGTTCAATTCCGCTAAGCACCATGTCAAATACTTCATCATGCTCATCTTTGCCTAGGTCCAAAATCCTAACAGAAATTCCGCAGAGCCTCTCCCGATAGGATAACTTAGGTTCCTTTTGGATCTTGTCACAGTAACATATAATATTTCATGTAGAAATCTTATAAAAAGAATCTCGCAGTATTCTATGATAGAAAATCGTCAAGTTCCTACAGAATCTTGTATTACTCAAAGAAACGAAAGTGTACGAAATCTAAACCGATATAGAGAGGTGCAACCATTTCTAAATCATTTTAGGTTTCGTAGAAGAAAAGGTAGGGTACGAAAACTGTTTAAGTGCATAAATTCTATAAGTTTTTTTCTAAATTTTCTGAGCACGTGGACCATTCCAGCAGCTTAGGCGTGCTTTCATAGTATAGAGTGACGAAAACTGAGCCCAAAAAATATCTGAAACTTCGTTAATTTTTGATTTTTCTTGAGAAAATCATGAGAAAAAAGCATAACAAAATAAGCAAATGCACTGATCAATCGTGTCAATGCACTTAAAACGGTTTGTGTACGAAACCTAAAAGGGCACAGGTAAGTGCAACCATTTCTAAGGTTGCACCCTTTTACGTTTCGTAGAAGAAAAGGTAGGGTACGAAACCATTTTTTGAGAGAGTAGGGAGTGATATATCTTTTTTTGGTGTTTCTATGATCTGCATAGATGTATCAAAGAAAATAGTCTGGTTGAACTGACAGACATATCTAGTAGAGTGACCAGAGGATTCTAGTTGGTTTCAGTTCCAGTGGGCTAGCATCGGAATTAAAAGGAAGAAAATATAGGAAACAAAAAGAAGAATGAGTACTTAAATTAGTCAGAATTAGATATGCACCGGTTTCGGTTTTGAAACCGAAAAACCAATACCAAAAAAACGATGTTCGGTTTAAACTGACACCAAAAAAATTTCAAACACTGTTTTTACGTTTTAAAATGATATAATGAGTTAGCACATGACATCTACTTACTATGTCAACGAAACATCTAATTTTATCTGTGTGCACCATCTTCGGTGTGTTGATGTTAGTTTAACTTTTTATTTAAAATAAGAAAAAAAAAATAACTACCATCCGTTTCAAAATACAATCTACTCGGTTGTTTTCTTAATAACCTTTGAGAGAAGAGAGCTAGAGATTTGCGGTTGTCACTAATCGAAAGCCAAGACTTTTTGGCATCAGAAAAAGAGATTCATCCGGTTCGATCACTACCTGCAGGTGGTGTGTCCTTCAAGAAACAATGGATTTTAAATTCAAATATTATCAGTTGATAGCCCATATGTGACTCTACAAAACTACACATGTCCCAGATCACCAGTTCCTATGGTCCCAGTGTTATTAACATTCCCTGAGGACAGGCCTATTTTCGAACAGACATGCGTGGGAACATTAAGAAGACATGCTTCATAGATAATCAACTGCGCTGATCATCGTGGTAATGTTTATTTTCTTTCCAAGATTAACAGAATTTCAGACCAGCCATTTTTACTGTCTGTTTGTGTTTTTTAATGTCTGTTAACCCTTCGTAGCTATCGTGGGGTCCACGTGGACCCACTTTGCGATGTTTTGTTTCTCGCTACGCCACTATTAAACCTTTCAAGTCACTTTCTTCTGTAATCATTGGTATAGTGTTCATGCACAAGAACCTTTCTAAATTTTATCAATATGTCTTAAGGGCAGAATTTTAGAGTATGGGTCCACGTGGACCCCAGGACAGCTACGGTATTATAGTCATGATTTAAAGTCCGGTTTGAGCTGCCCTCTATTATTCTGGTAACTCTCTAGAAAAGACATTCGTTGGATTGTCATCACTTAAGTTTTCTCTCGACTTCTCCTAGTCGTAAGCTCGGGTTCTTTAATTAAGTAAGACAAGAAAACTCTCTCAGTATCCTAAATTAAACAAAGTGCCAATTCACTATATGTAGTATATTTAACGCGACGCCTCATGCCGAAAGTCAAACTTGTTCTACGATGTCTCGTCTATGATCTCCAGCTGGGTACAAAGAAGGACCACAACGTTAATACCAATGTGAATCGAGCGAAGAAACGATGCTCTCTTTGTCCAGCAAAACCTGGACGTAAGGTTCGACAAATATATGATGGTTGTGGGCAGAGCGTGTGCCTCTTTCATTCCAATAGCATCACAACAGTGACCTGTCACTCGTGTCACAAGTGATTATCTGAGACAGCGTATAGTGAACAAGCAAAAAAATATAACAACACTAGAACAATAGCAACAGTAGACTTATTTATAGTAGACAGTAGTAAAGACAGTTTTATGATTTTAAGACAGGAAAATACAGGTTTTTATGATTAAAACAGTTTTTATCCATACCAAAATAAAAAACGAAGTACGAACATGATCTTTTGTATTTTCTATCTAAGGGCCACTAAGTTTTGATATATTAGTACATGTTCACAACATACATTTAAGTGGTTGAGCCCCAGAATAGCTATATATCATGAGGTGTAAAAATTCTTTAAAAATGTTCTCTGAACTCCAAGCTAATGTATTATCGACATATTTGTCGATATATTCACGTGCAGACCGAGGGTAATTAATGTCTTCTATCCATGCATCAAATGCTTAAACGAAAGAAAGAACCGCTACTTTTAAAATATTTTTTCAAGGTGGGCCCAACTGGACCTCAGGACAGCTACGAAGGGTTAATAAATATGTCTGATATAATAGAGTATAAGAGAAACAGCAAGAATATATCTCATGGCTTTTTAATCTTTTCTGATTAGCCTGCTTGTTGATCAAAAAGGTTCAGAAACTATCATTTATCTAATAAATGCTCTTTCTTTGAAAGGCGGCTATCGAGACACAAAAAGCTTGTCAGCGTTGCTTCTGCAAAGCAAAAATGTGGAAACTTCCCATGTGGAAACTTCCCATCCCACTGTTGGACTATAACATAGAAGATGTATAAATAAGAATATAAGGACGTTAAATAAGAATAGTAGCGCGTAAATAAAGTAAACTTCTAATTAATAGCTTTTTTTTCTGTTCATATAGAGAGATATGGCAATAACTTTTAAAACTCGTGTCTCACAACATCAGATCGATAATGCATCGTCTGTTACTAGTCGATTCAGGCGCTGTAACGCAATACGTGACAGTGGTAATAACTGTGTTGTGGGAGTTTATGTTCTAAGTCTCAAGTCAGTAACGTATATGTCTGATATAGTTGAAGTAATTTTTCCCGGACCAACGTTTTGAGAGAAATTTATTGGCTCTCAGAATTTTATGGAAATTTGTCCTTTACGACAAAACCATCTATTTTCGTTTTGGATATTGTCTAACTCGTTGCAACGCATTAATATCGATCGTGTTACACCGAGTTCCATTTTCTTATCTCATTGCAATGAGATAGAAAAGAATAATGCACTGTAATCTGTTAGATATTAACTCGTTACAATACGATATGCATTATCTAACGAGTTATAACGCTATGAAAGATTTTTCCAAATTTATGATATTATAGTTAGATAAAACATCTAAAGTATTATAATGCATTACTTTCTAGCGCAATATACTGAAGTAGAAAACTCAAACGCGTTATAATACATTAGAATCTAACGTATTATAACGTAGACAAATCTAATTGCCTTGTAATGAGATAAAAGATTGAAACGCATTATAATGCTATAAATTTATAGAGTTGTAATGCAATGGAAATTGTTATCCAGGTACAACGCCACAAATTCCTGAAAAATAGCTTTGCATTGTAATGAGATAAATCTATAGCGTTATAATACTATAATTTAACAAAAGCATGTATTATAGCGTTATAACGCTATAAATAGGGGAACAAAAGATCCTGTGGTCAGCTACTGACAAATAAAAATCCTGGAAACCAAAAAACCCTCGTATGTAAACTTTATACTTCAAACTTCCTTTTCTTTCGGAAAACGGACGAGTCCTAGGAAGTTTTCACAAATTTCACAATAATACTAAGTCTGCATTAACAACTAGTGAAGATCTATGTTGATATACATTAGCGGTTTTATTCGCTTGATTTAACCCCTTGAGGACGGGAAGGCCATATATGGGCAAAAGTAGCGACATCCCTTTAACTCAAGAATCATGATAGCTAGGGGCTAAGATTACACGCTCACCTCTGACTTTCGCCATTTCACTTATTTTGCACCCTTATATTTTCAAGCAAAACTAATAACATATTTGAGATCAGCAGGCAAAACTAGGTCTAACAGCATACATAGCGTTCGGTTTTCGAACAAAAAAATTTTATTGAAAATTTTCTCTCTACGTTAATGGTGAGTGTGTAATCTTTCTGATAAAAGTTTCTCATACGTTTTTCGGATGTCCTCACTCTCGCTCTTCTGTGTATGTTTCAATCGTGGGTGCGTGTTCTCAATGAATTTTCAGAACCACACAATAGTTAATCTTCATATGGTAGATATAGTAGAGTTGTGGGTACATTTTAGTAAAACGAAAAGGTTTTCATTTCTCTTAGATCAGCAGCTATTGATATTTTACGGAGAAAAATAAATCGCTTATATCTCACGAACCATCTAGTAAAAGAGGCCAAAACTTGGTGGGTGGTCAGCATTCGGTAAGAGCTATGACCACACAAAATTAGAAGTCCCTAGCTATCATAATTCTTTCGTTAAAGGGATGTCGCTACTTTTACCCATATATGGCCTTCCCGTCCTCAAGGGGTTAAACTGCATTCTAACGAGTTTTAGTAATATCGAATAGTCTTCTGTTTTCGAAAATGCAAATAATCTCTACTTCTTTTCTCTGTATTCTAGCACTTTCAATCAAATTTTCAACATCCATCAAGAAGAAAAACACAACGTATCAAATTTGCAACTGGTTTGAATACAATAGGCCTAATTTGTTTATATATATTTTTACTGTTATGCATTATTATTGGTGGAGGTATAATTTTAGTTGTCAAATACTGAAATATGCTTGAATTTGTCATAATGAGTATAGAGTTAAACTTGAAACGGGTTGCCTTTTTTCGCAAGTTATTAAATCTTTGGAACAAAATAATTATTCATGTTCTTTTAGGCGGTATTGCTGTTTGCGTCCTCTATTTTAGTAAGTCTTCAGGTTAAAACGCTATGTGAAGTATAATGTCCAATCGACGTTTGTTTCAGACTCTGTTGCGTCGAGTCAACCATGGAAAATAGTTGGTATTGTTCTGAGTGCTATAACATGTGTGATTGGAATAATACTGATTTCTTTGACCATCTTTAAACAGTCGAGAAATACAAAATGGGATAATAAAAAAACAGAATATTTAATTGAAAGCGAAGCAACCGTTATCGAAGACATGGATGACTATGAAACACCGAGGTCGATGAAACGAAGTAAAAGCATGATTGCTCAACATGAACGAAATGAAATCCATGAGAATCATGTCAACCATGTCAACACTATTTCACGATCAGCCACACAACCACCACGATCAGCCACACAACCACCACGGTCGTCTTCATCAATAACCCATGAAGAACATCATCATAATCCTAATCTCATATTTTGCCCTGGATGTAATCGTCATCATCCTGTTGAACATCAATGTATGTACTCAACCATGAATCGTTTTGGTCACCCTCCATCACCACAAAAATCATATAATAAACAAGAAACAATCGGTGTACAAACCGGTGTTGATGATAAACCAAAAGCTGAACTAATAAAACCTCGACCAAAAACTAAGATTGAAAAAGCCACAATGTCTACCACAACCGAAACACAAACAATTGTCACTACCAGCCCAGCTTCAAATATTACAGAAAGCATAATACTTAGACGAGTACCCATACCAACAGCTAAAGTAGTCGTTCAACAACCAACAACTAAAGTAATGATCGTTAAAGTACCAAATGTGGCTGGACAATTAATTATGCAAAATAACAACAATAATAAGTCACAAGAATCAAATACATAATCAACTTACATGTATAGAAAAAATTTTTGCTCAGCTTTGACTAATTTATGTAGGATATACTCGGTGGGGTTATGAGCATTTATGTTCTACACGTACAGAACCACCAACCAGAAAAAATGAGAGATATGGGATTTTAACACCAAAGATCTTAATTTGGAGCAAAGGGCTTGGATTTTTCAACACAAATATAAGACTATTATAAGGTTTCACCACTGTTACATTTCTTGTGCTTTCATTATAACAGTTCGCATGAGTCTCTTTCTTTATTTTGTGTTTGTTTTTGAAGTACTGATGCTCTAATAATGATGGATTTTTTGGAAAATTATAAAAGTGAGATAGATTTCGATGCATGAATTTCAATAATTTATTTTTACCCGAGACCATGCTGCTTTCACTCATCAGTTGGAGTCTATTTTTCGTCTTCATTCAGAAAAACAGAAATCTTCTATTATTTTGTTTCATGAAATATCGTCTGATAAACTGTTTGTATTCCCTCTCGAGCACTGTTTAATCAGTAGAAGGAGAGAGAAATAGAAAGATTCTTTGCACTTGTTTAATATCTGCTATGAATTTAATATCTAAGAGAATTTATCGGTAATCATAGCACATATTTGAGTTTGTTGAGTAAAAATGATGACTTTTGCCTCAAAGTGATGCACATTTTCGATGAACTATCAAAAATAACGTGATAAATGCTAACTTCTTTAGAATCATGAAAACTCCTATAGCTCATCACAGTTACTGTTGGATTATCTTAAGAAATCTTAAGGTTTTTTCTTGCTTATGTCAGAATTAGGCTGTTTTACCCATTTTTATGAGAAATGTCTGGCTAAAATGCGTGCTTTGTCTAAGCTGTAGCAAAAGACTACGAGATGCACAGAAAACAAAATTTCTGGATTTTTCAGCAATGGTCAAAGGCAAAATTTTGACTTAGTGGAATATCTAAACTTGATTATAATCATATACCTTTTCAGATCGTGATGTGGTGGAATGCACGACACGTTCATTATGTCAAATAGGTTTTCGAAGAAAATAAAAAAAGCTACGTTTTCATGGGTGACGAATGCTGATAGGAAACTGACAGAAAATAAGCAATTTAACTTTCATGTGTTATCAGTACTAAACTAAAGACTAACGTGAAGTATTTTGCTACTGTTTCTCATTTTTTAGTCTACTACCACAAAAACTTTTAATTTTTCAGATTTTTGAAGGTACTTTTGTCGCTGAAATTCTTGCATAAGTCTCAGCCATATGGCTGAAAAACACTTTTAAACAGTAAGGTGTCTAGAAACTTTCCTGAAAAACTCTCAAAAAGACTAGTTCAGGGCATAGAAGTTAGTGCATTCGAAAGAGCACACTTCAGACTATTAAGCCATGTACTTATCTAAAAAGCGACACGACTTTTTAACGAAAAGTGGCATTTCTGACGAGGAAGAGGGGCTTAAAATAAATATCTGATCAAATATGTCAGACTATCGTCTCTCAGAATGTAAATTACATTGATTTCTGATCTCGCAGTGACTTTTATAGTTTTCAAGCAATTTTTCAGAGAATCTGAAAAATTGTTGTTTTTTTCAAACATAATCAAGAAACGTTCGCAGTAATTGAGCAATTTGAACAAAAAAGGTTCATATTCAGTGATTATTTTAAAAGGACACAGTATTACGCATTATTGCGCGAACCTTTAGATACATTTTTTTCGTATTATATAAAGAATCACGAAGAAACCATTTAAACATTACAGTAAAAACAGTTTTAAACCACTGTATAGTATTCGAATTTAACAACGAATTAATTGTAACCCCTATCTCGTCTTACAGCGAACATGACTGAAAACAGAACATCGGGAATTACGAATAAACGTTCTTTTCTGATCTATTTTAAAACAGTTTGCTCGAGCTTCGGGTTTTCTGATGGCTTCCATTGAACATTTCAAGAAGAGAAATCAGGAACGTCTAGATTTCTGACAAAACGTTCTAATCTCTTTGAACAGATATATCAACCATTTTTTATCATAGAAACATCGGAATTTCCGAGAAATGTTTCAGTACTCTATTGACGTTTTCTATCATCATTAGAACGTTCGGGTATTCCATAACCCCTCGAACAGGACGGGCTCTATGTGCCGATGAGGAGAAACATTGTTACTCAAACAATGACCAACAGTCCTGCAGTTGAATGATTGGTTTCTGACACCTAATATTCGCTCTTCTTTACTACAACCCCGTTGTAAAGTCAAGTGATCTTAATAGCATGTTGTTTTTGCTGACATTTCTTGAGAACCAAATATTTTCGCTATCAACTTTTTCTTTACCATTATAGCTCCTATATCGAATTTAATACGCTGTTGTCTTTGTTCTAGATACAGAGAATACCGTCTTAATGTCAGATATTGAAGGTACTCGACAGTCATTAAAGAAAAAGAGGATATTGTTTTGTGGAGATTCCATTGCTCGTGGAATGTACAAAGATTTATGTTTATTGTCCGAAGTTGATAATGATAATAATCGTTTATTAACGCATTCTGAATTGAAATATGATGGTGATGTAAAAATATTTAATGATATCGTACATTTATTTAAAAAAGATCGCAGGAATAGTTACGATAATATCGAACGTCGTGAATATAAGAATATAAGAACAACAATTTTTCATTATCGTATATTTTCCTCCAACAATTTCCGCAGCACTGCCTGTGCTTTCGTTAAAAAACATAAACACAACAAAATGTCAAAATTTCGTAACGAAATTTTACTCCAGTAATAGGATTACCTGGTCATATTTTATGTTCTGTTTAATTAGTTCAGTCGGCTTTATAGCAGAAAACAAGACAACCCCACAAAAATTTCTCACCGTCTTGTCCATAACTCAGTTGATGAAGGTCAGAATTACATCTGAAGAGTAAATACATTTCAGTCATTATTATGTCGCATTACACTGGCTTCGTTCTTGAAGATGATACATTTTTACTTGAACTCCAAACGGCCTTGACAAAATAAACCTCTAGTCCAGGTCCGTCAAAAAATGGTTCAAGTCCGGACTAGGAGTTGCTCATTGCTGCCAACCAATAAAACCGCTTTCATCCAACTTCCTGATTCATAGATAACTTTAAACAGAGAATCAAATTAGATATGATAGAGTAAATCTTTAGAATAATAGAGAGCACTCTTTAGAGAATATTGTGGACTTCATCGATTTTGTCTCAGAAAAAAAGAGTAGAAAATAAGTACACGTTGACGTCATACCAATTTTGAGAATCATGTGTATAATACAGAAGTTCTTCTAAAGTCTCTAAGTCGTTCTAAAGCCGCAACAACCACTACAGCCTACAAACCCAATCATCCATCCACTCAATCCACAACATCGCCGCCAACCACAATGCGTTCGCAACCATGACAACGGCACAACAATCAATGGTCATGAAGCCGGTGAAGGATGCTCATCAAGAGCAACATCAACTGACTATTCTGATTTTATCTTCTGTTGTTGTTTGCATCTATGATAACAACAATTTTTTCCTAACTGAAATAGACATTGTATTAATGTATTTCTTTCTTGAATTGTATTTGAACGAAATATCAAAAATGAACTCGCT
>CAJNOQ010003970.1:0-18616 GCA_905250885.1 Didymodactylos carnosus
TATTCTTTAAAAATCTCCATCGTCTTCTAGTCGATGCATCTAGCAGTTCATCGTCCACATCTAGCTGCATCGAGCGATGCTAGCTGCTTTTTTCGTGCTTGGGTGACTTTTCGAATAAATAAAATAAATTATTCATTTTAGAGGTAAGTACTCTTCCTCCGTGGACGTCCGAACTGAAAGGTGTCAAAACGAGTGACTCATTTTGTAAAACAATCTAGCTTTTTGGGCGAAGGCTATGCCGACGATTCATACACCATCAAATTGATCAACACGTCAGCTTTAAAAATACGTAAAGCTTTTTTGAAAATGTTGTTTCGTTGTTGAGAAAATTCGTTTTTTCTAAATAAGAGGTCGAAAACTTGAAATTTTGCTGGTAATTCTCAATTTTCTCGATCATAACTCAACATTTATGCAATAAAAATACTAAATTCGGAATCAGGATCAAAAACTGAGTCGATTTATATGTATTTCTATCCTATCCGACTACTTTCATTTTTTTCGAATTTTCACATATGCATCCACATATGCATTTACATATACTTGCACATGCCCATCAGATTTCGCGTGCTCAGAAACATGTATCGTTGCTTTGTGGTTCAGTAGGCTATGTAGAGCTACAAACTTATAAGAGTCCGATTTTTCAATTTCGGTCTACTTTTTAAATAAGCGAAAGCTTGGAATAAATTACATCAAGTGTTTTTGATTTATGATGCTTTGCCAAAATTAACATTGAGCTACTTATTTCAACTACATCATCGATCTTTTTATCATCATCAAAATTGATTAGCATGAAAATTTTGGCTGTCGCTTTTCTTCCTTTTATAACGTGAAGTAGTACGCATAATTCAATGTATTTTGACATTTAATATCAAAATACATACCAGATGCAAACAAAGGCGTGTTTTTACCTTCTCAGGAGAAGTCAAATATTTTCCTTGTAATAGTAAACATTTGTCGACAGCATATTTATTGTTCTGATAAAACGCGTATTTTTATCGTTTTAGCTTTCTGTAATGAAATGTTTTGGTGAATACTTGTTTAGCTCGATGCCACAGTTTTTACTCTTAATATGATTTGTAAGTTGATACATTCCATTGTCTCACAGCCCATGAAGTGAATGTAGCCAACGTTTTCTCATATTTCAACGAAATATATATAGAGTTGAGTGCTGTCTCAAGAATATAAGAGAGACAGTGTCAATTATATCTAGGAAAAAAGTTTTCAATAGTGCAAAAAAATAATTTCAAGTTTTATAACAATAACATTTATGATTAACTTAAGTAAATGCTTATTGGGCATGAGACTGAAAGAGATTTTAGAAAAAAGTTTTCAAAAATTCTTCAGGAATGCTGGAAAGAACGAATTTACTGTGATAAGAAAATGGCCTTATCGCACAGGAACAAAACTTCAATCTCGTTCAAATTTGAGTCTCTCTTAAAATTGTAGGGTTAGTGTGACAAATAACTGAAAATTCTAACAAAGAAAACTCGAGTGTTTTTACTGCATCATTAATCGAGTCGACTTCAGAAGTGTAATTTCAATGGCTATAATAGATTTTCATGAAACGAAATTTAAATATTTCTCTTATTTATTTGAATATTCCTTATTTATCGTTTATTATCGATCAGGCAAACAAACACATAATATTACAATAGCTAAATATTACAAGATATCAGTCATATAAAAGAAATCCTGCGACATATTGTTCTGTTTATGTTTGTCTAATACGAGAATAAATCACTGATTTTATATGTCATATCTTAATGAGAGAATTCATTATATGCATCATACTCATGATTGCTCTCTCACTGAAACGGTTAAACATGTTATTATTAATAGTACTAATTCAAGGCTGTCGTGCATTCACTAAACTATCACCGTCTGCTGAATCAAAATTGGACTATTCTACAGTCACTACTACATTGCTACCTCGTGAATTAAAATTGGGCTTTATTGGACCCACTAATGCTGATAATACAGTCAGTCAAACAGGCGGTCGTCCAGCACTGATCGCATTTAAATTAGCTATTGACGATATCAATAACCGTACCGATCTTCTACCAAACACCACATTGACCTACGTGTGTAACAATACAAATTCAAGTGTTGGTCTGGGTATAATTGCTGCATCTGATCAGATTGCAGAACACAAAGTAATTGGGATTGTGGGTGAATATAATTCACTGGTGACGCAGGTAAAGTAGATATTCTCTAATGGCCCTTTTCTAAACGTCTGAATTGCAAGAAATAAAGAGGCTGCTTCGAAAACTCTTCCGAAAGATTTTATACAAAGTTTTTGTATAATTGTGATTAATTAGATAGAGAATAGCATAAAATACCGTACATGTTAAATTTCTTTTTATCCGTTTCAAAATTCAGTGCATTCGCTCATTCTTTTAATAAATTTTTAACAACATGAGATAGAGATCTGCGGTTTTCAGCAATCAAAAGATGACAGTTTAAGATCTACTTTCACAAGCAACATCGTCTTTCAAAAATTTACAAGAGCAGTTTTATACAAGGTCTTTAGAAGATCAGTCTGGATTTTTAGAAACCGACATAGTAATCTATCGTTTTATCTCGTAGACAGATACTCCGAAGTGTTCGAAGCCTCAGGACTTCGTTGTCGTTTGGTTTAGACTGTAAGAAATGTATGAAAACACAGGTTATCATCTTACCTATGACACAGGTTATATCTTGTGGCAATATTTGTTTTTCAAAAAAGTTCTAAAAACCTAGTGAAAACGTATATTAAGTGGAATATCCCATTTTTATGTACCAGTCAAAAATTATGTCAAATTTATACTCTTTTAGCTGCTTCAAACAATTTTTTTACTTGAGAATAATAAAAAACGTTCTTGCACTTCGGAAGATTTCTAGAAAATCTTTTCAAAAAGCAATGTATTTTCCGTTGATTTTTAAAGCTTTTATTGAACTGCATAGTATTGAGCAGCTGACGTGAGTGGAGAAACTTGCGCTACTTTTGGAAATGTGACTTTTAGAAAAAATTGCAGTCAATAGACATTTTTAATGACTATCTATTAGTGAGTTGTATTTTATGAGCAAAATTTAGTTTAAAAATGTGATGAGTCATTTTCAAAAACATAAACAGAATAATTGTACAAATAATGAAAACAACTACGTTTTTTCTCTGTTCTTACTACGAGATATATAAACTCACTAGACCGATACTAACTTTATACATGCGCATATATAAAAGATATCAATGACCACATTATCTATACAGTGATGTGTATGTATTATTTAGTTTTCTTTTTTTTGTAACTGACTTTTTCTGGTGGTATGAATCTTCCATCTCCAATTGTTTTCTTTTTCTCTACACCGTCTGGAAAGACATACAGCAGAACTGATCGATCTGTTTCATTTAGAACTGGTGCCTCCGATCTAATTAAGAGTGATTCTTTAACTAGTATTTTTATAGTGTTTCGCAATGGCTGATTTTGCCTGCGGTTCTGTAACAGTGTTAGTTTCATTGACATTTGCCAGCGTACCAAAAGAATCTTCTAGATCTTCCTGATCAATTTTTACAACAGTTCTCTGAATTTTGTTAGTTTTTGATCGTGTTACGGGTCCTTGTCTAGAGATGGTCGTATCAGATCTTTTCGATACTGTTACTTGTTTCGAAATATTTTTTGGCACGACTTTTGTCTGATATGAGATAATTTTCTCTTGAGCTTTCAGATGTTCATATATGCGTTTTTAAATGACAACGCGTTTTCCCAATGTACGTTTCTCCGCATTCGGAACATTTAGCTTCATAATTGAGTCCTGATTTCAATAGAATAGGTATAGGATCTTTTGGACTGAAACCTGTTCCAATTTTGATATTAAAATCATAGATAATTCTGACAGTTTTTTTAGGATAGAGTTTGTTTAGTGCCATTGCAATTCTTCTTTCCATAGATCTGACTGCTTGCTCCAAAATATAGAATTCTGAAGACTATGTTCTCAGTTGCAGGAGTGTCAGAGATATTTTCTTCTAGAATTTGTACATCATACATTTTATCCAGTCTACTTCGAATAATTGATTCTACAAAGAGTAGTGGATAACCGTTTTGATAGCTAAATTTCTAATGTAATCAAACTCTTTGTGTAGAGATCGAAATGACGAACAAATCTTAGTAGCACGAAATACCATTATTGAGATTGCATTACGTTTATAACATTTTGGTACAAAACTAATCCATTTGGTCAATAATCCTGAATACTTCGGTTTCGAAACTTCGTGCGATGAGGGTGATCAAAAAGGGTAATGTTTTATCAGGAGATTCTTGTTCATACGTAAACTTCGTCGATGTATGACAACAATTTAGAATAGTTGGTATATCTTTTATTGCGAATCTCGATTGGTCTAATGCAAAAATGTCGTCAACATACCTTGTCGAAAATATAATGCCGATGTCCTTGTATTTTTAAGAGTTTTCATACTCGAAATCTTGCATAAAGATTTCAGCAAGTATGGGTGCAAATGGAGCCCCATGCTTACCCTATCGATCTGATCAAAGATTTTTCAGTCAAATAGGAAATGTGAATTTTTTGTTGCAAAGATCAGTAATTTCTAAGGATGTGCGGTAACCGGTAATTTACCGTCAGTAACGGTAAAAGCCTTTTTACCGCGGTAACGGTACGATAAATTTACTGAAAAATTACATTACCACGGTAACGGTAAAAAATTTTTTACCGAAGGTCCGGCAAATACTTTTTACCGAATTTTTCTCCGGTAAAGTATTTTTTTACCGAACTTCGAACTTATGTTTTGTATTTTGTTTTTATTTCTTTATTCCCTTCTAATTCTGACCATGCGGTGATATAAATTCATGCATTCTGCGTTTAGGTGAGGGTGAGGGTGAGCGTTTAGTATATCTGAACGATTAATGCAGAAACGTGTTAATCTCAAAGCTAATGGGTTCAGCTATAGTACGTTCCTGAAAGACAAAGTTTAACGGTAAACGGATTTACCGGTTACCGCACATCCCTAGTAATTTCTTGAAATCATTTTTCTTAACAGTGGGTTCTGCATGTCTGTCAGTTTCGTATAGCTTTTTCCACATGATTTCTATCGTCTCATTCAACGGAATATTGGTGTATAGGGATGTAATATCAAATGAGACGATCTGGGCATTAGCTGCAAGACCTTTTTGTTTCTTTAATTCTTCTATAAAGGATTCTTTTCTTTTAAATAAAACTAGTTTAATTTATAAATATAAATAAAATTTAGTGTGAAGTAGTTGAACTTGATTCCATCGAAGTGTTTGATCTCTAGAAATTTAGAATTTCATTACTGCTAAATATTATCTCGATCTATACCGGCTCAGCATCAAAAACTGAGTCGGTCTATGTGTTTTGATCGATTTCGGTCGTAGTTCTGTTGTCTAGGAAAACCTAATCGGTCTGCGAAAGTCCATACTCACCCTTGCCAACCTATCTCCTTTTTCGCGGATAAGTTAAAATTCTATTTCAGACACTGTTCGAGCCGTCCAGCCATCGGCCGAAAAGGAAAAAGTTATGCATCGTTACTTTGCTATTTCCTTGTCTTGTGAAGAAAAGTAAATCCTACTGTGAAGTGACAAAAGAAGGACATGTTTTAGCATCCCTTCCAAAGTCGATCTAATTCCAGTTTCAATCACGAAATATAGCTAATAAAAGGAGCAGAATTTGATGCACTTATCTAGGGGATCTAAGGCTGGTTCTTGCCTGGGGGAGGGGGGTAATTCCGCTCCCAGTAATCGAAATCTGTTCTTTTTTCACAAAATACGCAATTTACTACGCTATTATTTTTTTGTTCCTGTACTACACTAAACATGACAAAAAATTTATCGATCATCCGCTCAATTTCAGAAGTCTCGTGCCAGCCGTAAGGCCATCTTAGTGAGTTTTATAGAGAGTCTCCAGAAAACCGAAGGCAAAAAACCAGGTTTTATGGTTGTACGCTATCACACATTGTCATAGTTAAAACCGAGGCTTTGATCATTTATTTGATGCAAGGCCAAACGACACATAAAAGAAAATATTAGGCAAAAGTAAAATTAAAGTAATACTAGTGTGCTTTGAATATATATAGAACTAGCAGAATTACCCGCCGTTGCCCGGGTTCTTGAACAAAGAAGTAATTGACTTTTTTTAATGTTATTAACGCATAAGAATTTGTTTAACACAAATTAATAAAAAAATCAGACTTAGTCTCCGCTTAAAGCTTGGTAGTAGAGAATGTTTTTCCACATGACTATATGTATGTACGTCCGTCACACTCATTACTCACTATGTGGATGTACGCTCGTCACACTGTCACATGACTATATGTATGTACGTCCGTCACACTCATTAGTCACTATGTCGATCTAGGTCCATCACACTAATTAGTGATTATATGTATGTACCTCCGTCACACTCATCAGTCACTATGTGGATGTACGCTCGTCACACTGCCACATGACTATGTGTATGTACGTCCGTCACACTCATTAGTGATTATATGTACATTTTTAAATAACTCGGCTTCTGGTTGATTGATTTTAATAAAATTTTCGCGACTTATCATAAATTTTGACCAAGAAATAGTGTGCAAAATTTCGTCATTCTAGACCTTATCGTTTGGGCGTTCATTCTGAGACGGACAGACAGACAGAATGACAAACATTGAGAAATATAGTATAGATACACCCATATTTTTGGTTTAGTTCTTACACACTATATGGTTTTTCACTCAGCCAAAATGTAAAGGATATTTTACACATGCTTTTTACATGTATAATTGTTTGTTTTCTCTGGATCAACTACAAAGCTTATTAAATTGATATCGATATCTATGCTTCGAAACAGCGACTGAACCATTGAAACGGCGCAAATTCTGGATGTTTTAAAAATTTCCAATAAAATTAGTAAAAACGATAATGTTCGACGGATTCATTGCCTGACAGCTCAATCGGATCTTCTATTCCATGTAGAAACTGCAAAAGTTTTTTTGCGTGATCACGCAAAAATTAATGCAAAAACATAAGTGGCGTAACGCGAAAAATGGTTACAAATGCGAAGTTCTGCAAAAGTTTTTATATCCTTCTAGAACAAAATATTTACAAAATTCTGTATTAGTTCGATTAATACAGAATTTTGTAAATATTTGGTTTTAATCAAGAATTTCGTAAATTTTTTGTTCTAGAAGAATATACAAAATTTTGCAGAATTTCGCATTTGTAACCATTTTTCGCGTTACGCCACTTATGTTTTTGCGTTATTCACCTGATTCAAAAAAAATTTCAGTTATAGTAACATGGGTATGGATAACATGCTGACGACGAGCATATATTTTTCGCTCGTTTTATTAGTTTTCTTAAACCGTATAGCTCGCTTAGTAAGTGATTCAGCTCTTTTTCTTTTTCGTAATAATTACTATAGCATAGTGGCACTCTGCATGAAATTATTTTATTGTGTTACATATAATTCCAAATGTCTATTGGTAGGCTTTTTCACACTTTTTTTAGTCCATTCAATATGTTGCTCGTCATTACAAAATACCACAAATATCATATGGTGCTACGTCAACCATATTTACTTCTGATCAAAGCGAACAATATCCATACTTTGTAAGAACAATACCTGATTTAAACTCAGAACTACACGCTCTAGCCCGTTTTATAGCGAATCAAAGCTGGCACCGTATAGCTCTACTATACGGTACTGATAGGCCCAATTTTTACAATGTACTCAAATTTGGCAATTCAACCAGGGAATTTGGTGTTGAAATTGTAGTTCAGCGTGCATTTGTCAGTGGGGAATCAAATGTAGATCTAAGATATCAATTTGACTTAATCAGAAACTCATCAGTACGTGTTATTGTATTTATTGGCACGATCAAAGATCAGCAAGAGGTCATAAGAAATTGTCTTCTACATGCCAGAGACCTTTTTTCACGAGGTTACCAATGGATCGGCGTCCACAACAGTATGTTTCAAGAGCTTTATCGAAATAATTCAAATGATAAAATAATACTAGAATATCATAATTGGACTGAAGGCTTTCTCGGATTACAAAATTTTGCAGATGAAAACTCAGAGATGTACAGACAATATAAAAATCGCTTTTGGCATTCGGTCTCAAACGACAGTGATACACTTACCATTAATCCAACATACAGAGACTCATCAGTTCCACTTATTGCCAATTTTGCCTATGATGCATGTTTCATGTTTGCTCACGCTCTTCATATAATGATTGAAGAATTGGGGCAAGATCCGACGCTGGAGAAGCATCGTGAAAAGTATATGGAAGTGTTGAAAAAAGTCACGTTTCAAGGCGTGACCGGAAACGTCTCGGTCAATGAAGACGGTGATCGCTCAGCTCCGTTTGACATTCTTAATTTTGTAAATGGTTCATTGGTTAAGATCGGCTCAATCACGGCTGAAGGTAACATCAGCTACACAAACGTGAGCATTTCATACACCGGTGGGACACCGACGAAGCCGCTAGACTCTCCACCGCGGCTAATAAGCAAAATATCAAGACCGCTTCTCATTAGCATGATATTTGGCAGTACCATTTGTACCCTCCTATGTCTATTAATAATTAGTTTAACGTTTTATTTTGGTAAAACTCCCGTATTCAAAGCATCAAGTTGGACTTTTCTTATTTTTATGCTCATCGGCGTGATGTGTTTAGCATTGTCAATTATTCCACGTTCATTAGAAGCGTATTTTGAAGCATCTTCTAGCATCCCATGTGTACTGGATCTTTGGTTCACGAATATTGGCTATACACTGATCATCGGTACATTACTAGTAAGTTCGGTTAACTGGAGTGTACTCTTCAAAAAATATGACTGGTAGAAAGGTCTCAGCATCCGTTCCCATTCCCGCTACATAATTACGTCTATGAAGATACATCATGTGAGTGAATGCCTGTAGTCATACTCAAACGTCATCTTTTAAATCGCATGGAAAACACCGAAATCGATTACTATTTAGCCACACTTTAGTCACTCTTTTGAAGCTGCTTTATTGTATCAGTTGAAAAGAACTTCTGTCGAGAGGTGAACTCAGCCTATTCGTTTATCTCAATTCAAATACACTGTAATACAACTGTTAGTAAGCCAGAATAGGGTATGATACCTAAAACTGTAGGACAAAGTTCTGACAATTAAAGCTGGTCATTCCATACCTATCATCACTTTTTTTTTGTAGCTAAAAACTTATCGTTTGCACAAAATATTCCATATGCATCAAAAAATTTATTTACCCGATAAATATCTACTGCTCGTTTTATTCGGCCTAGTATTATTGGTTAGTTTAATAATGATTGGACTAAATGTCTGTGATCCACTTTTTATTCATTTGGATCAGAGCGATATCTACGGAAAAGATTATCAATATTGTTCATCAACGCATCAGACCACTATCTATTTTCCTGTTATTTTATCAGTTCGATTTTGCTTATTGCTGCTAACCTCGATTTGTACATTCAAAATCCGTCGAATACCCGATGCATTCGATGAGACTAAACAGTTGAGTCTAACAGTATACAACCTATTATTCTTGTCGATTCTACTGCCAGTACTTGATACAATATTGGTCCGAGGTAAAACAGTAGCAACAATTGCTCATGGAGTATGTGTTTTTGTTATCTGCATTATCACCGTTACGGTCATGTTTCTACCCAAATTGCTCAATGTGTACTGCAACTCAGGCACGAATTCTACGAGTACCGAAGCGCAAAGAATCAGCACAATCTTCGCATTTGCATTTACTCGAAGAACTTGTCTCGAATTACCGAGAGATACTTCGCGCATCCGTCGACTCACACATTGACATATATTGTATCTTAATCTTTCATCTCGAACAGATTTTATATGAATAAGTTCTAGGAAAACAAAAAATATATGACCTATGAACCGCGATCGTTGTTACTAGAATAAAAATCTTTCTTTATCAGAATAAAATGAATTTGCTGTACTAATGCGCAGTTCAATACAGAGACAAAGTGGTTGAAAAAATACCCTTAAATTGAACGAAAATTCCAATCATTTCATACTTAGTAGTAATCGAGAAGGAGAGATTATTCACAAAAGATTTTCTCTGCAAAAGCCACTACAGAAGTAACTGCGAATCCACGACCAAAACACTATTCTACACATTGTCACAAAATGGTCATGAAACATCCATCGTTGTTGAGAGAATAATAAAAATATGTCGAAAATTAATGTCGATGCCTAATGAAAGTAAAATTCCTGCAGAATGGGAATAGTCCTATTGATTCTGATATAGAAATTGATATCCTTGATACAACAGATAGAAATGATTTTACAAAACTTTAATTTTGTTACGAATAGTAGTCAGGATGATATTGATAAAACCGATACAAGTGCTATTTAAAAATATTAGATAACAACCTTCTTCCGCTATTCACAATGATGAAAGGAGTAGTACGCCTAAGACTTGAAATCGGCTCATTGAATTATTGTTATTTTATTGTCTCAAAGTACCCAGACTTCGTCAAATTTATTCCGCGCTTTAGATTTATCGGACGATTCCGATTGGACGTATACGAACAGATCTACTCGTAGAGAAACCCCCTTGTTACACTCTCAGTATCACTTTAAAAATGAGCCGATAAGCCAAGGTTCCTGTGATGCTAATGTCTTAAGAAGACTTTTGCCTTGCTGATGTTATTACTTTAAAAAATGCTGTTTCATTAGTATTCTGACCAGAGACCAAAACGGGTCACAGATGGATACCCCGAACCCGACCCGATCCGAAGGGTTTTCGATCCTATCCGATCCGAAAAATTTGCTAAATTTGACCCGAATGACCCGAAAATTTTTCTTGGATAGCCTAACAATTTTTTCTGGAAAAAGAGTAGAACCAGAAGAAAAAGCATAACAACAGCAGCAGTGTGAATCATTTTATTTTATTTTTAAATTCCGACGTTTCGATTTATTAAAAAATCATTATCAAGGATATAAAATACAAAATGATTCACACTGCTGCTGTTGTTATGCTTTTTCTTCTGAAAATTCTACCTATTAGAAATAATAATGTTTAAGAGTAGAACCCTTTAGCTTTCGTAATAGAGTAAACCATTTCTCAGATTTTTTCTCCATGTGATGGTTCATTCAGATTATGATAACCCGAAACAGGAAATTGTTTTTCTCGATCGTATATTGTCATGAAGTTTAATCAGCATAATGCGACGCATATTTAAGTCGTTCATTTTTTTGGATGTACTGATGTTTTTTTTCTTTTCTTTCTTTGCTTCAACAGTGCGACACTGTACAGTGTACAATGTATATTACACAGCGTCAAAGCAGGAAGGAGAAAACACTACTTCTTTTTCCGATAAAAAAGACACATATCGGAAAATAGATGAGTGAACCGAAATTGAAGGAAATCTCTTGATTTATTTTCTAGTGGCAAGATTCGAATAAAACTCGAATTTTGTTTCCTGCGACTCGACCCGAATCAATATTTTTTACATTGACTCGAACCACACCCGATACGACCGGACCTCTCTGACTCTGACTCCATGATGAGTCTTATGTTAGATTATGGCTGTGCGCAAATGATGGGCTATTCCTCCAGACAAGTGGCCATTATTAGTGTCCGTTTCGGTGATTACAACAAAAAACATTTTTCGATGGAAAATTTTCCCACTTTTGACAGTAACTTTCAAATACTAGAAACACTTAATTACAAGAATAAGCGCTCATGGAATTTTGCTATTTATGTTCTGAAAAACCAGCAGATCGGTATTGTAGTAGGTAGTAAATTCGTTAAAGAAGCGAGTGGGAATTTCTCTGCGGAGTAATTAAACAAAGCAAATTACATTTTCGATTAAACAAATATTGTTCAGCACTATGCTGAATGTGTATATATCAGTAGATAATTAACTTTCCTTTATTTGACGGAAGTTTAATACCAAAGATAATTTTATTATTTCCCATTAATTGCATGCCGTGCACATTATCCATAACCATTCGTCTAATCACATTTTCGTCTTCATCAATAATCACCAATTCGCTTCTTTCATTTTGTGTCAGGCATTTGAGAACCAAAAATGTTGAGAATCAAGCAAAACCGAATAGATTCGACAAGCCTTTACTGTTCTGACAGACTGAAGAGAGATGGTATTGGGCAGCTTTGCATATTGGTATTTATCGTAGAGATATATACGATCATTCCGTTCATTACCCACATAGACAGCAAAATATAATGCAGTCCGCGTAGTAGCTATTCAACGAAGTATAGTATCACCTTCCAATTTATAATTTATATCGCAAAGGAGTTCGAGAGACAAATCATCACGTATGGTGTAGAGTTTAATTCGTTTATTGATATGACTGCACATCCAAATTCGATTTTCAGGATCTGCCCATAGTTGATTGGGAAGATCAGTAAGAACAAATTTAACCAAAAACTGACCATCGTGTTTGAAAAGCGACAAATCTTTGAGTTTAGCGTCTTTATTCTCAAAAATTTCGTTCATAAATGACAAGATAGACTTGTGTAATCGTAAAGCAGGTAATTCTATGCTGACTTCCCAATGAAAACCTCAAAAACTGTTTTGGCCCTTGAGTATAACAAGTAGAAAAGACGCAAACTTTCCCTCGTCGCAGCAAACAAAAATCGGTTGATTCCACACAGCCACATATTTCGGAACAATATCAGTCTCTATATTCTGAGTCGGCACTGCTGATTGCAGGTGATGCCGTTGCTTCTGAAGCAGATGAGCGGTTTTCTACTAACTGACCAACTGATGCATTATTCGAATTTGAAGACGGATAAAATTCAAACTTTAAACAGAGGATAAAAATTATTCACTCATAAACCAGATAGTACCTTGATAGTTTTGTAATCCACTTGATCTAGAATTTTTTCAATTTCTTCGGTCAA
This sequence comes from Didymodactylos carnosus, assembly GCA_905250885.1. Taxonomy (NCBI): domain Eukaryota; kingdom Metazoa; phylum Rotifera; class Eurotatoria; order Philodinida; family Philodinidae; genus Didymodactylos; species Didymodactylos carnosus. The sequence goes on from CAJNOQ010003970.1 coordinate 12,900, forward strand.
CATCTCAACTGCTGAAGAATCTTCTGCTGAAAACAAACTTTCTGTTTTCATCTGTCGATGAACTGGATTTTGTTCAAGCTATTCCCACAATGTATCAAGTTCACTCAATAAACTAAACCGAATAATATCTATACACAGTTCATTTCGGAGACTACGTGGCTCACCTATTTCGCTCTGAACTTCGAAATTGCGATACAAATTTATCTCGTGTATCAGTCAATTTTTTTATCAGATAAGCATACACATCATTAATAACTTCAACTGTCTCGTTAATTTGATTTCGACTCCGTTCTACCAAAAACACAAATATCAGAACTGCACAGATTAGATACGGCATATATTACCGTAATTTATTTATTAAACTTCAAGTCTGGTCAGGCATGGCCAAAAACCAAAACCTCTAAAAATCAGTTTTTGGCCTGAAATCCACCTTGGAACTTCTGGTATTGTGTTCTCGTGTAGCCCATGTTGTAGAGCATGTCGAACTACCCTTGTGCACCAATTTTGAGCATCACACGACTTCGAGAACGAAAATTCCAAGTTTTCGATAAATATCTCATAGGCTGTAATCATATGCACTAAAATGAACGTACAAACTTCGAATTTTCGTTCTCCAAGTCGTGTAGAAGTTTTAAGGTGGGTTTCGGGCCAAAAACCGATTTTTAGAAGTTTTGGTTTTTGGCCTTCCCTGACCAGACTTGAAGTTTAATAAATTTTCGGATTGTGTAGGGTTGCAGAGAAATGTTTGCTCTATCGAACTCATGTCATACGACAACTCCATGCTATAAGAACTTTCGGCACTAAGCCCACTTAAAGGAGTTCCACCGATAGATGGCACCAGAAGCCAGCGTAACCTGCTTGAATGTTACATTTCCTGATAAAGTTATCTTTTCTCTGTCTAACAACGCAAACCACACGTCTCTAGCTACTTCCGTTGAGAAGTTATTCAAGTTGCAACCAACTGCATTGTCATATGAAATAGATAGTAATAAAGTTAAAGCATTGGGTATATGTTGAAATACAGAACTATACGTTTTATGTTCGTCTATTTTATGTCGAAGTGCCGCATACCTCTGTTCAGTCAAAACAATCATCTTTATCTAATTCATTAACGAGTATTTAATAAGCATAACAGCCTTTTATTAAATTGTGTTACCGAACTTGTTCACCGAGTAATTCAGCAGGTTCGTTTGGATCAACATTTTGTGAAAAATAATCGATTATCACAACAATGTTCATTCGACATACAGGCATTCATGACAGACACTTGTGTTTGTATGCCGTTCTTAATACAGGCGTTAATAATAAGTTATTGCGGTTTAATAAATAATTGTTTCATTCCATGAACAAATTCATTGGAATGTGAACTGACATCAGCACTAAGCAAAGACTGTATTTTTCACAACTCTTGAAGTATTTACTGTAAAAGGGTTTAACATACGCAAGAACTAAAGTTTTCAAATAGTAAAATAACAAAATTAAAAAGATAGTTTGTGGTAATGATGCTAGAATAAGAAAACTTATACGATTAAATAACTCAAATTATAGTCGTATTTTATAATCTAATTTGGTTTTTGTAGAAACTCGTTGTTTATGTCAGATTAGTGAGAGCTATGTTTACTGATGGTACTCTGTTTCCACGTATTTGAGATTGTGTTTTGTTAGAAGATCCAAAAGTTCGGTCAAGTTTAGCTGTAGTAATATTGATCATGAACAAAAATTGATACTCAATTGATGACGATAGCAATCAATATTTGTGCGATACTTTCCAACATCATATTTACAAAAGTTTCCAACCATTAGTCGAACGAGGGCGTATTTCACGTAGAATTCATTTGCAGATTTCGATCCATTTTCTAGAAGCAAAGATATGCCTGTTAAACAAGGCCATTATACAAAGATATTGATAGAAAATATTACCACAATTACCACAAGTACTGCCACAAGCATTCAAGAAACAAGATGAAATCGTAATAAAACTGTTATCGAGTGTCTTTGATTCTCAATTTTAGTGTCGAATATTCAAAGTGAACGCTGCGCGAGGAATTCTGACTGATTTAAAATGAACGGTACATTTCATTCGGCGGTTGACCTCACACATTTACTAAATAATGTTGCTTTGTAACTGTGAGTGCAGTTCTCTTGAATATTGTGTGTATTATGCCGAATCAGAGATTGTCCTTGTCGATACTTCATTGGGAGCACGTCTTAAAAATTGTTATTCCTAAGAAACGAATACTTAATGTATTGTAATCTAGAACTATTCCATGAGCAACAAAATAATGCAGTTCGACTGCATGTACAAATCATTTCAAGGAAGAAGAATTAAGTCGGGCTTAGTATGTGTTAGCCGATGGAGACGGCGCGCTACGTTTTTCATCATTTCATCCGGAATTCGACACTGTACAGAACTGCATATTAGAAAATTTTTCGTTTAGTTGAAAAACTAGGTTTCTGACAAAGCGTATTCTTCTGCTATTCCAATATTCTAAAATTCTAAAAGCCTTTTCTAAAAATTGGCGTTTAGATTTCCATAAAATGTCTAAAAAGAGTACAGATTCAGAAGTGTTTTGAGCTGTAAAGCGTACGTTGGCCGCTTTGGTTGCTGACAGTCCGAGTACATTAACAGAAGCAAACGAAAACGGTGAGTGAAAACTAAAATTATGCTTTAATCATGTTTGTCTATAAATTAAACGTTGTGTGAGGCGGTTCATCAGTTTTCGTTCTAGCGAGTCATTTTGAACAAAACCCAGAAGTCATGTCAGGTTTTTCAAGTGTACACGATACACAAGAACAAGAGCACCAAGGCAACCAAAGCATAGACAAGTCTAAACCTTACTTTTTTCTGGTTTTTCCTTCAAAGCAGTTGTTGAAGAAATTTATCCTCGTATCGGTATCAAATCCATTTCGTCAAAATACTTCAAGTAACCAATAACAGGTTTGGATATCAACTTAAATTATGATTTGGACTCACACCCTATTCTCTCTCGTATACACTGAATAATTAAGAACAGTCGAATATGAAACGTAACTGCCCGTTCAGCGTAACTAAAACATTTAGCCGTCTTGTTGTCTTGTTTGCTCTTCATTTCTCGTCAACTCATCTTACAGTCTTCCTCTCTCTCGGTTTTAGATCATCAAATTAGAAGTGTGTCAGGCGTGGTTGGAAAACAAGTAAAACAAGATACATTTGAACCAACACTGGATAGACAACAAATCTTTCAACTGCTAAATTCGCTTTGCATTTTAGTGATGAATCGAGATGTTGACGTACCTGTTCCTCAAGTGTATATTATGGGTCTACCTCGGAATATTACAACGGAACAAGTTTACAAGATATGGTTTAGTCAGAGTAAGTGAATCGTTCATAGTTTAGCTCTCACAAAATTACCTTTGTTTTCATCAATTTTTTTTCTAGGAAAGTCCAACAACAAGAGAATAAGAAATTTGCATTTACCCAAATCTGGTCCGTCAATGTGCTTGTGCAATAGTATTGTACACAAGTATCCAAGACGCTACATCGACGATAGCGTCCCTAAACGGTAAATCATTCTTATCCCCCAGCCCTCGATAACTAATTTTGACATATTTATTTAAGGTACATGTCCGGTGGAATTTTCTTACAATTCGATACATGTGAACTATAGTCACCGTTATTATCAAAATTACGTTTTACAGCGACAACCACGACCACCACGAGCAAGACATCAAGATAATTAAAGTGACCAGGATTATCATAATTTTTTTTTCTTGTATTACGTAGTTTTCTCTGTTCTTTTGTTGTTGTTAAATTTCAAGTAGGCAAACAGATTTTCGTTTATTTGGCTATTTTTTTCTTTTTGAAATAACATTCATCATTTGATCAAACCATTCAAGGAACCTTTTTAACTATATAGGAAACAACTGTCATTAGTACATTTCATAAACTAAACTGAGTACACAGAGCCTGGAGTGACAATTTGGACAAGATATGTATTCCCATAGATAGATCATATACATGTACATTTATACACATAAAGGATATAGTCTACTTATATATGTCTGGATTCTCAGGTTTTGCTCAAAGAAAGTAAAGTACACATTAAATGCTGGTGACACTCATACTGGACTGAAAAATGTTTTAACACTTGGCAGCCCCTGTTATATGAATGGTGAGGCTGACGTTTATTGATATATATATTGTGTTCGATGTCGAAAACTGAAAATATAATAACGAAACGTCTTTTGTTACAAGGACTTTATCAGTACATTCTCTTTCTTTGCGACCACACGCCACTTCATAGACCGACGGGCATATAAATACAATAAGAAACAGAAAATGAAAAAAGTAGTGAAAACGTTTCAAAGATGCTTCATTTCACATGACGAAAGAGTATTGAGACGACTCGCTGTCGTCCGTTTCTACAGTAGCGGTTATGATTATATAACTTTTCTGGAGCACAAACCATTAGCTAAAATTGATCATCGCATTTGAAAAGAAGGCTGGGAGACGGTACAAAGGTTGTCCCGACATGATTTCAGCTTACATACAGGCTACGGCTCTCATTTTAGCTTATTATTCTTATTATACTTTCGTACGTTTATATCTGTCATTCTCTCAGTCCCTTTAGTCTTTTACTGTCTTTACTGCCTTCATTTTTCTACGCAATTGATGACTGTTAAGAATGGAAATACTTTTCCGGCTCACTCACATCCAGCTGCAAAGTAGGAATAAAAGACTAGAAGGACTAAAGTGAATAAGAAATTAAAAGACATATTCAGTCATCCATCAGTATAAGTTTTTCATAGCTAGAAACATCTCGGGTAAACTAAATCGCGATCGAATCTCTTGAGGAACACTCAAATGCAGTTGAGCTGATAAGAGGAAAGTTGCCACCAAAGTTCGTTGTCGCTAGTATCAGTTTTAATGCTAGCCACTGGCCAACTGACTCGTGAGTTTTTTGAGAATCGTCACTGATGTACGCAGACAAAATCTTTCACAGGGCTATCTAATGTATGAAGTGAAAGTGATGTTGGACAATGAAACGATTGTACAGTCAATTTCTCATTGTATTTTTCAAGCTCTTTGTCGATCGCATTCAAATGTTCCGTGACTAATTGTTTGATTAATTCATTGTCTTTTATTTTCACCATAGTGACTATGTGTTGCTACACAGGAAAGGTGGCAATAGATTCCGTTGAACATACACTCATTATTTGTAACTTACTGCCCAGATGTGAGTATTCGATTCAAATTGAACGTAAAATTGCCACATTTGTCGATTGCCAGTGATGCACACTTGTTGATCGAGCAATTTCAATCGTGCAAAAACAAAAACTTCTTCCGTTTTACGCTTTAATTGGTCTTTCATTTCTAATCGCAAGAGTTTTAGTAGAGATGTTCATGATACTTTCTAGTATTTTGGTCGACTATCCTCAAGATACGTATTCAAGAAGAAGTTGAACAGATTGAGAGTAAAACTCATCGATAAAATATTCCAAAGCAACTCTAATTTCGTTGCACTGATGACCCATTGATTTATTTTTGTTTTTTCATTTTATTCGCTGATGTTTGAGAGATTGATAATTGACTAAGCGATTTGGTAGCAAGAGGAAGAATACTGATTTGAATCAATCCAAATCTTTTAAATCAATACAAATCAAATTTATTTAAGGGCCCCCCCCCGGGTCAAAAAAAGCAATTTTCGTCAAAAATATCATTTTGGAGATTTATACAT
>CAJNOQ010003971.1:0-18616 GCA_905250885.1 Didymodactylos carnosus
GAAAATTTCTTAAATGCGACATGAAAACGTCTTCATAACCTTTACTATTTCGTGCCAATAAATCCAGTTTTTGACGCGCTTTAATTTGGTATGAACACATTGTGGTATTATCTGTTCTTTAGGTTCTAGAGGGAGGAAGGCAAAGGTTATGTGCCACTCTGTAAGAAGAAAGTTTCAATTATCATTTACATTTCTTATCTATTATTCTTCTCTGAGAAAAAAGTCAATAAATTATTTATCATTTACTTGATAAAGGAAATGGACAGTGATATTTTCTCTATTTTCAATAATATTCTACATAATTTCTTATCGAGATCACTTCACTTGTGACTTTTAATAAAGTTATAACGTTATTTTTCTTACTTGATTTTTTCTATATTCTTGTTGACAATGTTTTAGTATTCTGTAACACAGTCTACAAATTGTTTTCATTTGATAGAATGTTGTCGAATATCGAACATCGGCATCTTGTTGTGAAACTAATTGTTGAACTAATTGTTGCTGTTGTTGTTGTTGTTGTTGCTGTTGTTCATCTTTCGTTTGTGAGTGCTGTTGTTGTAATTGTTGCTGAGATAGAGATACCGGTAAACTATCAACTTTTCCATCACTCTTTTGACTACGTTCAAATTCGAGTCGAGGTTTTAATACTTTTAATATACGAAATAACTAAATTAAAAAACGAAAAAAAAGTATTTCATATGTAAATCATAGAGAAATATAGAAATAATTTTACCTGTTTTAGAATATTTTGTTCACGAATTAATTTTTGTCGTTCTCGATTTGGTTTTGTTATTTGTACATCGAATGGATCACTTCCATTATTTTCTTGACAAGCCAAAAAATAAACAATATCCGTTAATAATTGATTCACTTGTCTAAAAAAATAGAAATTAATATATTAATATATATTATGAATTAATTGTGAATATATTAAACACTATTAGTAAAAATTATGAATACTCTAAAATTAAAATTAGAGTATTTTTTTTTATACATACTTTCTCTCATTGACATGTACATTGGTTGTTCCTAATTTTTCCCATTTAGATACTGTCATATCAAAATGTTGTGCAGCATCATTAGCAAAATCAAGATCTCTCACTTCGTCAGGTGAAACATGTACGATTTGGAATGCTTCTTTATCCTCTTTTGTTTGAGCACAGCCAATCTAAAATAAGTTAACAAAAAAAAGAAAAGATAAAATTATACATCTATTTTCTTATTCATTATTTAAAATAATTTTTACCTTAAATCTGACATTATCATCATCTGGATCTAATTTAATATTTGTACTATGTACCCAAGTACTTGTGCATATATGTTGCAATCTAACATAAGAACCTAATGGAACAGCTTCTTCATTACGAGTAATCGTTGTTGGATCTAATTCAAATATTGAAGAAATATCGTAACCATGTGGAATGGGTACAAGAGCAAATACAGGCATTCCTGGTGGTCCACGCAATTTTTGTCGTGTTGCATCAAATGTTTGATCATTATCAACTTCGGCAGCTAAATATTGTCCAGTAGCCAAATGTTTAAAACGAAATAATGATGACCAATGACCAATTCCACCTCGACATGGATCTTGTTGTACAACTTCAACTTCCCACAAAGCATTTGATGATGTTGCTGATGTAGCTGATGCACGACCCGTTGCACGAAGAAAAACAACTGATTTCTTTTTATAATTATCACAGGTTAAAAATTTTTCTTGTTCAGCATGAAATAAGCGAACAATATCACCCTATAAGAAAACAAAATATACATTACAAAAGTTTTAATAAGAAATATATCATAAAAATATTAATTTTATTAACTTACACTTTTTAATACTTCATTATTGCCTTCATGACATGACATAAACAAGACAATTTTCCAACTTGTTTGTAAATGAGAATTGACCTAAAATTAAACGAAATAAATTTATAAACGCATATAAATATCATTCATATAATATGGAATTGAAATTTTTATATTTCATCATGCTTCTATGTATAAATTAGCCTATTCCTCTTTCACACAAACAATAATTGTCAAATAATAAAACGCAAATTCTTATAACATGCGCAGGTAGGGAAGAGAATACTATGTACCCAAGTACTTGTGCATATATGTTGCAATCTAACATAAGAACCTAATGGAACAGCTTCTTCATTACGAGTAATCGTTGTTGGATCTAATTCAAATATTGAAGAAATATCGTAACCATGTGGAATGGGTACAAGAGCAAATACAGGCATTCCTGGTGGTCCACGCAATTTTTGTCGTGTTGCATCAAATGTTTGATCATTATCAACTTCGGCAGCTAAATATTGTCCAGTAGCCAAATGTTTAAAACGAAATAATGATGACCAATGACCAATTCCACCTCGACATGGATCTTGTTGTACAACTTCAACTTCCCACAAAGCATTTGATGATGTTGCTGATGTAGCTGATGCACGACCCGTTGCACGAAGAAAAACAACTGATTTCTTTTTATAATTATCACAGGTTAAAAATTTTTCTTGTTCAGCATGAAATAAGCGAACAATATCACCCTATAAGAAAACAAAATATACATTACAAAAGTTTTAATAAGAAATATATCATAAAAATATTAATTTTATTAACTTACACTTTTTAATACTTCATTATTGCCTTCATGACATGACATAAACAAGACAATTTTCCAACTTGTTTGTAAATGAGAATTGACCTAAAATTAAACGAAATAAATTTATAAACGCATATAAATATCATTCATATAATATGGAATTGAAATTTTTATATTTCATCATGCTTCTATGTATAAATTAGCCTATTCCTCTTTCACACAAACAATAATTGTCAAATAATAAAACGCAAATTCTTATAACATGCGCAGGTAGGGAAGAGAATAGAACAATTAATCTGTTGATATGTTAATCAGATTAAAATTTCGGAAAGTCAAACGACCTTGAACAGGGTTTCCGATCAGGGGGAAGTGGGGTGCTGGCCCCCCTAAACAATTTTTTGGACTTTCTGACAAAATCTTTGACGTTTTCCCACCAGCAACTTTCTGACAAAAATTTCGAAAACTTTATTTCGCCAGCTACTTTCTGCGAAACAAAATTTTTATCAAACGATCAATTTTTTATCAAATAGTTTTTTGCATATTTAAAAATTATAGACAGAATATTAATAATATGTATCAGATGTAATAGTCGAGAAAAAAGCATTTCTTATTATTAATATTTGTGAAACTGTAATGATGATCAACCACAGTTTCGATACACTGTGATTGATCAAGTCTAAAATTTTAATGATCCACAATAACAATTATTTATGTCGTCACTATCAAAAAGGGAATAAGCTAGTAGAACTATAAGCGAAAATGTTAATTATATAAGAATTTTTCATAAGATTACATAATCTATCACTACACCGATTAATTATGTGTGTATATGTTGTGGAGACAATATCGAATATGTGATTCTATAGAATTTCTATTCTCCGCGAAGAAAGTACGAAAATGTTTGTGAATTTCGTCGAGAAATGTATGAAATTATCGGAGATAAGCTTAGAACTTCTAGTTTTTAGTTAGTCAAAAGAGACTACCTCACTTATTAAAATTGCAGATGTAGGAGACATGAGAAATCTAAGTTGTTTCTTCAAATTGAATTTGTTACACAATTATGTGCTGTACCGTTACCATGTTGTCAAACGTTTAATGACGTCTTACCCTACTAGTATTTCCGCTTCATTTCGCTGCAAGAATACAAATTCATCGTGCCGTGATTTTGACAAGAAATTTGAGACTTAACGCGAGATCGCTACTACAATCGTACCGAATCTTGCTATTTTTCACGTGTAACGAAAATTGATCAAGAACGCGATTAAAATTATAAGATTACGATTTTATTTTGCTAAGATCAGGAAAAAATCATGTTCGTGATCAGATCTCAGCAAAAATGGAACGGAAATACCACTAGGGATATTCTTAATATAATGTTTGATATATTCTCGAAGATTCAAACACTTTTCGACGTCAACGTTTTAACTGTGGAAATATTAACTCACTTGTGTCAGCTGAAAATTAAAAATTCTGGGCTTATCTCAGATAATTTTTGACGAGACTCACAGATCATTTTATATTTCTCCGCGAAGAAGTAGCGATTCTTCAGAAACACAAATTCTATAGTGTCTCTGCGTCATATATAAAATAGCTATGGTGTATGTGAAGCTTTAAAAAACACACACATATGACATGTGTGAATGCGCAAAAAAAACTAAAAGCATTAAGAGAGTATCACGAGTTAATTACGAAATGCTGTCATACACTAAAATGGTCGAGTTTTCAGATTTTCAAGGAAACGTATTTTTCGTTGTCAGACCTCAATATATTTATGACTTGATGAGTATAATTGATGTTTTCGACTCTACCAGAATCATAGAAAGAGTCTAACACAATACTATGGTGAACAATATCGTTTGCTCCTCGGAAATTTAGTAGTTTTTTTTTGTAAAAATTTGAAAGTTCGCTCAGTTTTAAATTTGAAAGTTAAATAAAATATTTGAAATTTTCATCATTTTTGTGTGAAAAAGCGAATGAGATCATCAAAAGAGGGGATTAAAATTTTAGCGTGTGACAGCGTTTCCTAATTAACTCGTAGACACACTCTTATAACAAACTATAATACTAGAAACTTATAAAATGCATAAATTATCCTACTGGTTTTTTCACACAAGAGAAAAATCTCTCAAAGTATTGTTCATGAAATTCTCTAGGTGAGTATAGACATTAAAGATGGGATAGAGGTATGTGTGCGTGTGTAAGTAAAAACACCACTATGAAACATATTACAGACAAAAAGAGAGAGAAAGACTAAAACAACGGTTAAATCTAGTAATTATATTGTCGCCAGTGAAAAATTATCATTATTTTACACATACTACAGAATACGAATGACAATTGATCTAAAAGTAAAATGAATATAAAAAGTTTTACTAGTATATCATAAATTATTCTATTTTTCCTATACACCTTTAAGGCAGAATATAATAATGACCTTGTTTTCAATAAATGAAGTTACAACTGGGACATAGTGTCTGACAAAATAGTATATCCTTAAAAGCTGTTACTGTTAACTATCGAATTAGTTTTGATGAAATGTAACATTGCACACCCACTTTAGTAGTTAAAATATATAGAGATTTGTTCTAAGATTCAATTGCTTAATTTTAGACATAGACATTTTTGTGCATGGATATATGCATAATTGGAAAATTATCAACATCTGTTTTCATGCATCCGGAATAAAAAGACAACCTCATGCAAGTTGCTCCTTCCTTCTTTGCTATTCTTTTCTATCACTGCAAAAAAAAAGAAAACACAATTAATGATTAATTTTAGATGTGGGATGAAATCACAGCACACAAAAAAAAGAAAAGAAATAAAGAACTCTTGTTCTTTTTTCTACTACTCTGTTTGTACCGTGTGAAGGTTAATAACACTGCAGCACTAAAAATCAATTGTACACAAAAATATTATCTTGTAAATAAAGAAGAGTTCATGTATACTGTGGTTACTTTTCCACAGATATACAAAAACAATGTCTTATTCGATTTCCTATCGCCATGCAGTCAGATAGGAAGATTAGGAAGTATAGCTAAATCCAGTGAGCTTTGCATATATTTTTTTTTTTTTTGCTGTGAATGAATGATAAAATAATAAAATTGCCATCAAAATAAGAAAGAACGACGACTAGTAATAGAAGAAGAAAGAATGTGAAAGTGACACTTACTTCTTTTGAACCGGGATGATCAGGTAGTTCTAATTCGCTAACATGTAATGGTTGACCTCCACTATAAGGCATTAAGACAACTTTATCACCAACAACAACCTAAATATTATAAAGAATAAAAAAAAAGAATAAATAAATCTCTAAAATTTATTTCAATATTTTATTAATTTACTCTTTCTCCTTTTGCTCTTAATTTGTAATATGGTTCAATTTGAAACCAAGAACCTTCTGTACCACTTGGATCTAATGATACACGCATGGCGTTTTTTTCCAAAAATGCCGGTAAACGTTTATTAACAGTTAAATATTTATTACTTTTGATATGTAATAACTATAAAAAAATAACAACAAATCAAAACAGATATTTATAGATATGGAGAAAAGAGTAGAGAAAAGTAAATTTTCCTACCTGAACAACTGTATCGCCATATTTAATCACTGTTCCTGTTTGTTTTCGACTTTCTTCTTCATTTTGACGTTTTTCCGTATCTGCAGCTAACTGTGAAAAGAAAAGAAACAAAATTTTAGAATGAAAACAAATAAGTAACATGAACAAACAAGTGAACTGGAATAATCATTGATGTCCGCTACTCTATAATATGATCTGTTGTATAAAAAAGACTGTTCTTACCTGCAATTTTTTCAAATCTCTCACACCATTTGGACTTTTTAAAGCATTCCAAAATTGTGCTTGAGCACTGTAACGATGACTAGGACATATTCGAAATAAACAATCTAAACAAAGATGAAAAATCGTGTGAATACTATTACAAATGTCAATAATGTTTACTAACCTCGAAATTTTTTTGGGGGTTTTTGTAAATCACCGGCATCTGGTTGTACAACACAACGATCATCAACAAGTCTAGATAAAAGAAGAAAATTAATTTTAACGTGTTGCTTCACGAATAATATGACAATTATCTACCCTAATGTGCTGATAAAACCACACACAGTTCCTTCGGCATATAGTGCTACTGTATCACCAATTTTTAAAAAACTTGATGTTGACTCCATCAATCAACTAAAAAAGAAAGAATATTGTCAATTTTCTAGAAAAAGAATGACACATTTTTGCTGAGACTTTCATACGATAAATCTTTTTTTTTCCAAAGAAAACCTTGTTTGATATTTAACATGAAAATGTCTACATGTTCTTGTTATAGTTCTGGAACAGTTAAAAATATTGGTCATAATCAACATCTTAGCTGAGAAGCAAAAAAAAAGTTCTGAACGTTTTTTTATTTACAGTCATCAGCGTTGAGGATAGTTGTCACATCACGATATCACTTGTTGCTTTTATAAATTAGCACGATCCATTATCAAATACCGTTATCTCTTGTCTAATTTTCCTCTGCTCTCTCTCTCTCTCTCTCACATTATCATGATGAGATATCTATTTTATTTTCATATATTAAACAGAAATGATAGACTAATGTATTTTTCTCATAGTCTATTACATTAAACTATTCGCATGATACTATTCGTTTTCTTATCAGTTTAATGTGTTATCTTCCTTCCAACAGTTCTATTTGTATTATCTAAGATAACCTTCGATAGATTTAGAAGTAAAAATTAAAATCTAATAGTAAAACAGTAAGAATCAACTAAGACTCTCAGAAATTAAACTTATTCTAATTTCATTATTTTCAATCTTGATCCAAACTTTCAGATATTATAAATCAATTTCAAGAAATAATGGCAATGTTGTTTTCAAGGCGACGTCTAAACAAATTCTCACATCATCAATAAGATCTCGAATTTATTTTAATTTTTAGTATAAAAGCTAATGACAAGTATTTTATCTTAAAATATTCTTTGAACTTTTTGTCAAAAATTCTTATTTCTAAAATAAAATGAAAACTAAGGTAAAACAAATAGAACACGATTCCGTTATTATTATGTGTTTTGATTCCACTTTGCGCGTTGTTATGGAAAAATTTGTTATATGATGTTAATATAAAAAGCACTTCAAGAAAAGATCATTTTTATTGCGCATATTTTATGGATTATAACTTTTAATTGACACATCATTCTGAATTGCATAATATCTTATTTTATCACAAATGACTTGATCTAAAAAAACTGATATATTTACAAAGTTTTGTTTTTTTTGATTAAGAAATATTTCAATTCAATAGAATTTTTTTGAAAATTGTCTCTCTCTAAAGTAAACTTTTACAATAAAATTATTTATTCTGACCGATACAATATAGATTTCTATTAGTAGATAACTTAGGCTATTAGATCATATGTTAACTGCCATATGGAATTTTTTCTACAAAACAATTGTATGTCTAGTAGACAGACAGTGAGAGAGAAATAGAGAAAACAGAGTTTTTAAGAGTAATAAAAAATTGACGAATGATAAATTAACATATTACCCATAACTGGTATTTAATTGTTTTCTCGATGTTAATACTAATATAAGAAATATACTGAGGGTATTATCTGTTTGTGAGTATCGTCTTCCATTTTAGTGTGTATACTAACTCTCTTATTATTACACTCATATTAAATGTATGAAAATATAATTGTAATTATCAAGTTGATGTTCTCTAAATTTTACTGTGTAAAATTTGAGATCAATAACAAACAAATAAGAAAACAATTTTATTTATGAATTAATACTTGACTTTAACTAAGAGATCTAATGCGAGATGAAGACAAAACAAAAGAAAAAAATTTTTCTTCATGTAAATAAAGATAACAATAAGTATTAATGTTATATTTCATTATTATGTCCTCTAAATTCTCTCTTTTGTCTTCTTCAAGAAAAAAAAAAGAGAAGTTGAAGTTAATAAACCATAGACAGAAAAATCAAAATCTTCTTACTTCTTTGCATAGAAAAAAAACAACAAAACGTTATCTTATTCTAGTGCAAGGCTAACTCATAAACACAACAAACCGCCATATGATATCAATAAACATAATTTATTTTCCATTACTTCTTTTCTAACTATTTGGGGTCTAATGCTAATAAAAAAAAAAAAAAAAAAAAAAGTAGAAGATACACAGACCTAATCTGTATGTCTGATGATGACGCTATCGAAATTACATACCATTCAAAAGTAATAAACGTTTACTGAACTCAATTAACATATGGGTAATAAAAGTATCTATTTTTAACAATATTTTGTATTGTTATATTGGACAATGACCACTTCAAATGAGTTTATTAATCAGAAGAAGTAGAAGAAGAAAAAAACAGAACAAAAGGAGAAATAGACAATTTTCTATTTTTTTTTCTTCTTCTTCTCCTTATTCTTGTTCGCAATATAATGGTACCACGATAATAGTCTAAATATACATGTAATGCTATCGACACCAAATAGAAACCCCGACGTAAGGTCGTACGATTAAACAAGTAAGAAAGAACAAAAGAATAGAATAAGAGAAAACAATCATTTTAGGGGAGGTAGTACTACGAATGTTTTTGATTAAAAATTGGCATTTCAAGAACGCAAGCATAAGATTTTTTTTTTTCTTCTTCTTCTTTCTTTTTTTTCTTTTTCTTTATAACAAAAAAGCAAAAAAGAAAGAAGAAAGAGTAATTGCACATCACTTTTTCTCTCCTAGATCTGGAAATATGCATATATATATTCATTTTTCTCTTTTTACCAAAAGAAAAACAAAACGGATGAAGAAAAAAAAAAAAAACAAAAAAAAAAAACAGTTTTTTTTTTTTCTTCTTGTCTTTGCATTAATAAATAATATGTACAGCTGATTACGTCAAAAGTTCACATTAATATGTATCTAAATGGTATCATAGAATTGTTTCTGTTAATCGAATTAGATATGTGTACACAAATACAAACAAATGTGTATTAAACATGATTAACGGTGAATCAATCACTTTATCTTAAAATCAATAGTATTTTTACGGAGAAATAAAACAAAATCTAAAATTAAGGTTTTTTGCAGATGTTGTCTAGTCTATACATTAAACTATTTTAGACACATTCTTGAGTTAATATGAATAATTGTATAATGTATAGATTGAACTCTCAAAAGACTTGAATATATTGTATCATAGTGATTAGGAAAAAATATTAGAAAGATATATTTTTCTAAAGAAATCACTGATCTATATTGGATGATAAAGATAAAGGAGGAAAACAAACAAACAAACAACAAAATTTGAAAAGATATTAGATAGAAAGAATATGTTGAAAAAAGAAATGATAGAGTTAGTTTTTACGCATGTTTTCATCTCATGAAATTTGATCTTAACTAAATTTACTTAATCTCATCTTTTTTTTTTTGGTTTTCAATCATTTAACCTGTTAGAAGAGTACGTGATAATAAGACAAGAAGAACACTCACTAGACATAAAATCGAATTGTTTGTTCCAACTTAACCATAAAAATATAAATGAACAATCTGATGATCTTTGAATTGAATATATTAAATAAATTTTTTTCTGAAAATTAAGATGACAATAATTGATTTAATTTTCTGCTCTAAATATAATTTACAATATACATATGGTATCATATGGTAAAAAGTAGATAACAACTGTTCATTAAGGAATAAAACATCCGTATCAGAAAATTGATAATTACAAAAATGGACCGTGTTATTAGACTATTAGAAGAAGAAGAAAAAAACAACAAAAAACGTCTAGCTATTTAATGATAAAATCGGATTCCATTTAAAAAAAAATAACGAATCTATAGAAGAAATATGTACAAGTTGATTCTCTATGCAAGATTAGAACTGATAACATGAAATTTTCTTATGTCTAATACAATAGATCAGTCGTCAGTAGTAGGCTCATGTTGAAAGCTCGATTCCATGTAAAGAAGAAGAAGAAAAAAGAAGAATGTATAACTAGAAAGAATCAACATTGCCGTTATACGTCCCTTTTTTATTCAGTATCTAGAGAGAAAAGATCTATGTCTTTTAGTTGATTTCTTGAGAAAACAAAAAAACAATCTTTACAAGATAGTTCCCAATAGACAATCTCTTTTCTTTTTTTTTTTTTTTTTCTTGTACATTTTCTTTTGACACATTTTCTATGACGAACAAACACATAATCAAATATTAAATAGTTGGACATGTTAAATGAATGAGTGCGCGCTTCAATATGAAAAAGAAACTTTTTCTTTTTTTGTTCCGAAATCTATTTGTTTTTATGAAATTAATTAATGTAAGATTAGAGAGAGAGAGAGAGAAAGAGAAGAAAAAAAGAAGGGAAGGAAGTGAAGAATGACAAAAAGAAAAATTATCTATTCTTAATTTAGTGTATCAAGATGCATTTTCATATCTAGCTTAATAAAAACTTGTCATTGAACATTCTATTTCCAAAATCAAATGAATAATTTCTTTTCTTTTTTTTTATACAGATAGAGGGAAAAATATTTCAAGATTTCACATATTTCTATTATACAAACTCAATGAAAATATTACTTAATAGTTTGTTCTTGGTCGATTATTCAATTACGATTGCATGTCATTTTATATAAAAGGTTTTTATCGTCGTTTTTCAATATTTGAGATAATATGTGAAGAGAAGAAAATTGTCTCGCTATTTTTTATTTTTATTTTTATTTTTTCTATTTAATGAACATTAATAATAAATATGATATTCAATAATATAAAAAATATACGAGAATAAATTCATGTTTGACGTAGAATATTGAATCTAAAACAATAATAATGATAAAAAGAAACGAACGAAACAAATTGATAATAAATTTGAAGATTATTAGAAGATAAAACACAAAAAAAAATAGAATGTAGTTAAAAATAGTTAGTTTAGAGATCTAAAAATTCAAATATTCACCTCTAATGGTGAATTTAATTCAAAATATGGAATCCAAAAAAAAAAACAGTGATATGAATTGATCAATTCACGATTTTAAGACATGAAGAAAGTATCTTTCGTCGATCTTTTATTCGATATATATATTCTAATCCTATTTGTTCAACTCATTTCTTTTATTTATGATTTCTCATTCAATTATCTATTCTATCTTGAGTAAATAATAATATTTTGCAGAATTTATCATGCTAGAAAATCAAAAAAAAAAACCAAAACAAATGATGGAATAAATTTTTCAAAATTAGATTCCGAAACATACGATAAAAATTAAAGAAGCCCTTTCTGTCTTTCTCATCTGTTTAGATTATGAACAGTCGAAAGAGCACAACTGAAAATGATTAACTTTCTAATCCAGAAAAGAAAAGAATAATAACAACAACAGACAGTAGTAGCATAAAATTTGTCGAGCGAAAAATGATTTTTTCCAACAGGCTTTTCTTTCTTTTTTAATCATACACTAAGTGATAATTAATTTAATCCGAAAAAGACTCTTCATTAATGCAGAAATTATGTGCTCTTATGTATATAATCTATACTTCAAAATCGACTTTTATCTAACATTATTTTGATCTCGATAAAATATCTGATATATTCTATACAATATAAAAAACAAGACTGTTTCTTTTGTAAGACAACAACAACAACAACAACAACATATACGTTGATTTGAAAAGTTCTTATTTTTATTTATTATTCTAATTCTTTAATAAATCTATTCTTTATGTATTTAGACTTATTTAATATTATATGATTGTTTTGTTCAAGAGAAATGAGAAGAAAAGAAAAAGTGACAATTCAATGATGAAGTACAACTTCTAAAACAATATCATCGATATCAATTTACAAGATCAAAATATGAAGTATCGACATTTGATACAAAAAACATATTTTTCATCATTGTTCTAATAAGAGGATAAACTATCGTTTAAAAAAATAACAACAAGATATTAAACATCAAATCAATTAATGGTCAACATTTTCTCTGTCTTGTTGTTGTTGTTCATCTTATAGAATTTGAAGAATATATTGTAGAAAACTGTCTCAATTCATAGATAAAAGTCTACTCATTAAAATTTCTAACCATCCAAATCAATCAATTATTGTTCTACTATGTAAAATTTCCTTTTAGTACAAAAAGATAGATTAAATGCACAAATAGCATTACGTGTGACGGTGTTCTGATATCATATAAGACGAATATGATAATAAGACAAAGAATTGTCTCAAATCGCTTGACTTAAAGAAAGATAATGGTTCATTAACTAAAAATACACAACATCTGTCTATTGATCTGCTTTTATATACTTATAAAATTCTTTAAAGTATTTGATAATGAAGATCATCTAATGAATAGAATAAAAACTAAAAAATTATAGTATGAGAATAATATATCTATCCATAAAGTGATTTTCAATGAATTCCTAGATAATAATTAATCATGTTTCATAGTAATATTTTAATAGATCGCAATAACCATTCATGCAAATAACGTCCATCTGTTGATTTACGTAATCTTTTGATATTTTACAAGCTAACATACTTTTTTCCGCAATAGACTAGTTGATTTGAAAAGCGAGAAATAAAAAAATCTCTATAATTAACAAATATATCTAAATATACAAACAACGTTCTCTATATGTTTACAGAATTATGAACGATCTGAATACGTTGGATTTGGAAGGATTATGAACAAGAAAAAAAAAATTACAAAAAATCTAGAAAATTGTGTGCAAAAATTTTTTGCTTTCTTCTGGATTATATTTTGCTCAATTATGTCTCACCCATGGGAAAATTTTGTCAAAAGTTTCACGACATTGAAATAATACAGTGATAACATCAAATACGTGGTCACGTGTGCACTTTCTATAATTTCACACGTAAGAATTTCTTTTCACGTGTGTCCGTTCACACACCGTTTTATATTTTTTACTAGGGACCATGTGCGAAAAATATGACGCAAAAAGTTTCCGTGAGCAGTTCATGCATTGTGACAAGTGGAATATAGTTTTTTACACGTACCCACACACCATTTTACGATGTCCATATGGGACCACAATTCATTTCTCGAGTGTACACGTCGTTTTATATAATAAAATTTTCCCATGAGTAATATGACATGTTGTATGAATCTAAAAATCTTACATCAGAGAGCTCGACCAGGTCTACTAGATGCATAGATGTGACCTTACGTGATTAAGAGACTGACGACTGATAGAACGTTAAAATTTATTTTGACAAATAACAGACCTATTTAACGATAACTCATCGCTTGTCTTACGATTATAGTTTTATCGCAGTGATTGATTATTCATCAATGGATCGATTAGTTATCATGCACAAATTAAGGAATACTGATGTGTACTCCATCCATATGAACAGAGAGTGTTATAATGTTGGAATATTTTTATGCACGTACATAGTTACAACGTGCAGTTTTGAATTTATACATGAAAATCTATTAGAGAAATGGGTTCAATATTTTTTATCTCTATGATCGTAAGGTATTGTCGACTTATTACTGTCGCAAAAATTTGCAAATTTGTGCAAAAAGTTCTTAATTCTCTAAATAATAAAACTTTTTCTCATTTCTGTTATATCACCCACAAATACCTATATTTAACATAACGAAATCAAAGAGATCAAAATGACCTTCTTGAAAGAAATGAATCTACCGACGAATAGAAGAACTTTGACTAATATGAAAGGAAATTTTTTCGTTCGTACTATTACAATAAACGAGCAATTAAATTTGCCATGATAAATATCTTTTTATTTCTTTATAGTATTTTACTTTAATACCTAATATTTCTACTTATTTCTCTTAAAAATTCATGCAGTTTTTGTTTTTCTTCATCAGTAGAACTTACTAGACTTTTGTTTGCTAATAATGTATAAGAAAACTATTAGGAGATACTAAAAAAAGAAATAAACAAACAAAACAAACCATGTGTTTTTAGTACTAGCAACCACAAAGGGTATCCACCCACTTGAGCTTGTTACATTAGTATTATAAAAATGTCGAAGTAATTAAATTTGTTAAGAAAGCGAAACTAAAACCTAATCAGACCTATAATCGAGAGAATATACACTCAATGAGATCAACTAACTCTACATGAAAAATGTCAATGACAAGTGCAGAAAAAACACATATACAGTAATAATAATCAAAATAGAAATAAATAAATATATATATATATATCTACTTTATATCAATAGGATAAAAAAGGAAAAAAAAAAAGTAACGATGCAACGAGAAGAAAAAAAGAGATCTTCTAAAGGAGTTTATCAAATACAACTGACATCGTTTAATCAAATATAACTTTATATAATTTTAAGATTTTAGATACTAGAAGACAATATTACAAACAGACAATCTTTTGATATTCGAAATTTTACAGCATTTAAACTTATTTGTATTTAATTCGATTACTCATAAATTATATATTTTTACAACATATGAACATAGACATTGTATAGAACAACTAGTATGTCATAATTTTTTATCAAGTCAAGAACGTTATTTTTAAGGTTTTTGGCGCTTATAGTCATTGCAAATTTCTACTATCAGACCACATATGTAGCAAAATAAACTTTTATCAATGTTAATTTAACCTACAGTAAAGAAACTATTTCTGATTGAAACGCTCGTTGATTTATAGAGAAAAACGTATTGCATAGCTATTATGTCCTACAATCTGATAGACGTAACACAACGAATCACTTTTTGACATAGATTTTATCTAATTTATTGGCGTATCGATCTCACTCTTCCATGAACACGTACAACAAAAGAACGACTATTTCTCCACTGTTCGTATCATCAAGGCTTAGTATCCACAAAAAGAAAAACAAAATATGAGCAATAGTTTCGGTTTCTTTCTTTGATAAAACTATGGAATTAATAAAAAATTACATACAATCAGAAAGTTATTACTTTTTATAACAATAGCGAGAGAGTTTTCTAAAAAAAAAGAGTATACATAAGTGAAATTTTTGTGAATGTTACAGGAATAAAAAGTTTATATAATTGTTAGTTTTATATTTTTTCTAATAAGCCATTTGAAATGACAGTAAAATAAAGTTCATGTCAAGCACATGACTATACAATACACATAAATAGTATGAAATCGTTTTGATGAATTCAAACAATGTCTATTTGTATATTTGACATCAGAAACATAAATTGAGAGACGCTGTTGCCAATATTGTATACATCTGGGGCTGATGAGCCAAATACTGGTAGTTTTTCTGTCATCTATTCTTTTTTTTCTAAAAGTGAATGTTTTTATTTACCAGTCACGTTAAAATTGCTGTTTTTTATTTTGGTCTACGAGTTCAATTGTAACGTCATCATTTGCCTAAAATTTTCTATTGGTTCTACTCAGTTGCTATTTCTCCTAATTTCTTATGTTAACCAGAAATTGGCGTCACTTGCCCTCATTGTTAATAATCGAACGTTTTAGTAAATAGAATATTGAGATACACTAAACTAGATGAGAATTTGGGAAGTTAAATATCAATTTTGTTGTTGTTATTTTCTGATTGAATAATGTTATGTTTAAACATTCTAGTTTTCAGCTATGCATTATCACTGAATGAAAGTATCGTTCCAATGTTAATTTTCGATATTTTCACATGTTGTCAATTCAGAAAACCAATAAAAGTGTATAGATTTAATGTGCACAATTTTAGTGTAGGTAAAGTACATAGGATAAATCGATGATCATTATTTTGATTTGATTCTAAAAGCAACGGACAAACAAATAAATAACGTTACACAATCGCCACCTTTTGTAGAGAAAACATTTTCTATCTGATAAAGAATCTCGCGAAAATAATGGGCAAAGTCGAAGAAAATCGTCAATGCCATCTATGTCGATTAATGCTTTGCTTCAAACTTGAATTAAAAAATATTGACGTGATACTTTAGACAAACACGATGACAGATATACATAGCTCTGATCTCGAAGTATTGAATTCAGACAATCATTCAGATTAAAAATGTCAAAAGAATTCGCAGCTTTTTATGAATAATTTATCACACAATGATTGGGGACGAGTAGTGATTATCTTAGAAGAGTAGAGCAAAACACACTTTACTCTCGTTTTTCGCGCTAAATTTTCTTTAAAGCGAAGAACAATCACCAGTACAAAGGTTTTCAGTACCTGTTCACGAATATCTTCAAAAAAAGTGAATGAAGGCTTCAACTTCAGTAGGTTACAGCTCTGCTTCATTAAATTTCGAGAAAAAAAGGGATTTTTTGCTGTTAAAAAGTAAGTTTATGTCAAAGAAAAGGCTCTCTAAATTGTTCAGATAAAAAAATTTCTTCAGCAAACATTCGACACCTGTCATAATTAAAGTGACTTATGTGCATGGTATATGAGTCCTTTCGCAGGCGACTGTAGAGTATTTTGATATTGAATTCTTCTCGAAACATATACTTTGTAGCTTTGATCTATTGTTCATTAGAAAAGGCTTATAAAATCACACATTTATTTACAAAGTTAGAAATTTTCTCGGAGTTTTTTCTATGAGAGAAACCTTACTCTCTTTTGTCTAAAATTGGTGTGTGGAATCTGAAGATTTGAAGTGGTCTAGATGACCACTGTGCCGTTGTTTTAGAATCTTTTAAACGCGATATTCGTCATCAGGAGCCCAAGTTGTACTTGTCCTGTTACTCTCACACAATTCGGATAAAGTCGATGTAAACTCTGGTACACTTCCGAAAGAATCACCCATATTGCCATTTTGAAGAGTGAGAATGTGTACTACACTTCCCACATGATACTGTTCATACAAGCTATTTTATTTTAAAAACGATTTGTTTCCTACTTCTTATCATAATTGGTCCTTTCTAATCCTTTTCATGTTCCTCCTACTAACCCTATAGCATATCCCCGACAAAACAAATAAAGTTGGTTTTGAGTTGCTGGGAAGTGCTGTTATGTATTGAGCACACCCGATAACTCTGAAGATTTTCTATCTTTGGCGTGGAGTACTTCCAAAAGCTGATGAAAAATTTTCAAACTAATCTTAGTATCCCATGGAGCTTCTTTTGCACCATTTTGTTTGAAGATTTTTCCTAAGCTTTCGGAAATATCCCTGGCCCAAACAGATAATCTTCTGGGTTATCGAGGATGCTGAATACGTAAAAGCACTTTTCAGCAACTCAAAAAGCACTTTACTTTTTTGTTCCGTGATATGATAGCGGTATCTCTCAGCGCTTTTAGTAATTACAGGCATCTATTGCTCTCGTTCAGAATACGTCATACTATTTAACCAATCATATTTTCAACCAACCCCTCTTTCTTTCTTGTTTTGTTGTTATATACAATATAAACACTATAATATAAGTATTCGAGGTGATTATTTTGAAGAAGTACCGAATTCTTAACAGGAGGTCTGAATGTTACGTGAATTTCTAAAAAAGCAAACTGTGCGACCGATTCAAATTTTTTCGATTTTCGAAGAGGATATCAAATAGTATCTACGGCAAAAATCTTAGAAAGTCAAATAACGAGTTCCAAATGGATAGCCTTCAAAGTTAAACACTTTGACAGCTATTTACTGTGAGAAACTAAAAATAGATGCGAATTTAACCTTATATATCACTCGTACAAGCAGCGAATTAGCTTCATTTTTAGATAAAATATGATCTCACTTCATTTCAAAATTCAAAATTTGATGTGTGGAATCTGGAGATTCACTGCATCTGCTATAGTGACATCGATGCACTTCAAGCTTCAGTGTAGGAAGATCAAATTTGTTCGAGAAAATTCTCAAATCCGGGTTCGAAAGATGAAAGATGCTATTTCCAAAAAGTATTTTCGACCAAGAGCCGCCGTTACAGAGCTATTCGCTGAGTCCACCATATGCCGATGCAAAAGTACAGCTGTCAAGTAATTCAGTGAAGATACTGAATCTGCACTATTGGTCTAACGGCCAAGGAAAAAAAAGTGCTTCCTTTCGTGATTCTTAGACGTTTTTTTGGGGCAGTTTTATTTTGCCTTAAATACATTG